>JAODAL010057513.1:0-22632 GCA_025379985.1 Phyllomedusa bahiana
CATAGGCGGGTAAAGGGCAGCTGTAGGGGGGTAAAAGGGTATAGGCCGGCTTTTGGGCGGGTATAGGCCGGGCTGGGGCGGGAGGGGCCGCTTGGGCAGAAGGGGCCCTTGGGCGGGCATAGGCCGTGTGGCAGGGTGGGCAAAAAAGGGCAAAATAAAAAAAAAAAAAACAATCACCTACCCCGCGCTCCGTCTCCCCGCTCAAACCTTTTTGTTTTTCTTGCCGGCACAGGGGTGCATCAGCCGCGCACGCAGCGTGATACACAGCCCCTGTGGGAAACTCGGACACCGCGAGTCTGCGCTGCCAGTCCACTGCGGACCGGAGCGCTCGCTCTCTGCTCCGCATTTGTACCCTTCCCTATGTGCGCTCCGGAGGAGTCGCATATGTGAAGGGTCCCGGGAACATCCCCGGGGCCAGTGCAGCCCCGACCGTGCGCTCATTTTCGGCAATCATTAATCGCCCCCTGGGGAGCCGCATATATTTAAGCGCCCCTGTTGGCGCACGGCCCATCGCAGCCCCCAACGCCGACAGTGACCGAAAAAAGCCGGGGGGAGTTTTTTCAGCAAAATTTTTTGTCTGAAAAACACGGCTTATCTAGATATATAAATATGTTTTTTTTTTTTAGGGATTTTGGGGCAAATAAAGTTAATTTGCTTCTGAAAAAAAAATATGTTTTTTTTTTTACAATTTTGGGCGCTACCTAAGTTAAAAAAGGGATTTTAGCCCAAAATCCATAAAAAAAAGGATTTTTGGGGCAAAATCCTAAAAACAATTTTTTTAGCAAAAAAAATGAATTTCCCAAAAAATGTTAGGACCAAAGCAGATCTTTTTATTAAAAAAGGGACAATAAAGGACACTTGTATGAAAATTTAAATAAGGTATAACCTTTTGTTACTGCCAATAAAAGGTGGGATTTTGGGTCTCCTGGGAGGGTTTTCATTGAAAAATTGCTTCGAAAACCCGCACCAAAAGCGTCCGGGCGCTTTCCATGGACTCCTGTAGTAAATTTTCTGCCCGGCTCTGGGGTTTTTTGAACATGTTGCAAAAGACGACCAGTAAAAAAAACGAGCAGAAAAAAGCTCCGTGTAGACAGCAGGAGGTGTTTACATTAGAAGTCTGAGAGCTGATTACAGTTTTTCTGTGCAGTGTAGACATAGCTTAACCCCTTACCGCCGGAGCCAGTTTTGGCCTCTCTGACAGAGCCCTATTTTTGAAATCTGTCATGTGTCACTTTATGTGAGAATAACTTTTTGACACTTTAAGCTATCCAGGGAAAATCAGAATTGTTTTTCCCCCTGTGACACTTTGTGCTATAAGATAGTAAGAAATTTTGGTTCAAAAAATGATTGTTTATTTGTGAAAAATATCAAATTATGGTGAAAAATTTACCAATTTCGAACTTCAAAAATTTCTGCATGTAAGACAGTTATTCCACTCAAAATAATTTATAACTACCCATCTACCAATGTCTGCTGTAGTTTGGCATCATTTTTTTAAATGTTGTTTTTTTTTTTACGACATTAGGGCTTATAAATTTAGTAGTAATTTTCAACTTTTCAAGAAAATTTGCAATATACATATTATTAAGGGACCATCCCAGTTCTAACGTGACTTTGATTGACCTGTATGTTAGATACCCCCATAAATGACCTCATCTAAGAAACTACACTTCTTATAGTATTCAAAAAAAGCATTTAGGAAGTTTATTATCCGATTAGGTATTTCACAGAAATTACAGCAAAGTGGAAGTGAAATTTCAAAATTTCACTTTTTTTTGCAGATTTTCAATATTTAGCATTATTGACAAAATACGGTAAATGTGATCGGGGAAATGCAAATTAATATTGATTCCCCAATTCGGGCCGTTTTTCAGAAAATTCCCATATGGGGCCCCCTAGTCCCATTATTTGTGCTCAACCACAAGCCCCAGAATAGGGGGAGCACCTACTGGACTCTGGGGCCTCATTTTCATTACAATTTAATTTAGGGCCATTTCAGGTTTGGACACCCTAAGGGTTCCAAACGTAATAAATACCCCTAAAAAGACCCCAAAATTGAAACTACAAACCCCCTTACGGAATATATCCATAGTGTAGTGAGTATATCTACCCCACAGGCGTTTCCAAATTTTTTTAGCGTTCGCTCTGAAAAAAAAAAATATATTTTTTTTTTTCCAATAATCTGCAATTTAAGCTAAAAAATGTTTTAATTTTTTACAAGGAATCTTGGAAAAAAAGCCCCAAAATTGTGTTACCAATTTCTTCCAAGTTCGGCAATACCCTACTTTGGGTTTAAACTGCGTTTGGGGCGCATGGCAGGGGTAACAAGGAGGGAGTGCTATTTGGCTTTTGGCACACAGATATTATTGGGCCATGTCGCATCTCCAAAGCCCCCCAAAGTACTAAAACAGGTGAAACCTTCCAGAATTGCTCCATTTTGGATTCAAAACGCCCCTCAGGGATCTCACCTAAGGTTGTATTTTGCATTTTGGGCGCACAGGTGTTCCGTAGATTATTTTTTTAGCATGGGGCCTTTGAAATGGAGAGGAAAACGCAGTTCGCCATTTTTTTTTGGGCTTCATTTTTACAGTATTCGCCAAAAATGACGGGATAAATGACGGGATAAATGACGGGATAACTTTACTATGGGGGTCGGTACAATTACAATGATATAAATTTTATATAGTTTTTTTATGTTTTATTACTTTTACACAATAGAAGCGAGTTTTATAAAAATTTTGCGTTTTTAAGTTGTCGTATCTGACAGCCATAGCGTTCTTAATTTTTTGCAATATGGAGCTGCTTGTGGCTTGTTTTTTACGAGATGAGTTGATGTTTTTTATTGATACCATTACGGGGGGGCATATGATGCTTTGATCACTTTTATTAAGGTTTTTGTGAAGCATTTTGTACAAAAAACAGCAATCCTGGTATGTTTTTTTATTTTTTTACAGCGGTCACTGTGCGAAATAAATGACATCTAGTTTTAAACTCACGAGGGGTTTGATAACGTTTACAGCGATACCACATTTGTATATTTGTTTAATTTTTACTGCTTTTACACAATAAAAACACATTTATTTGAAAAGGAAAACACGTTTTTTTGCATCACCGCAGTCTGAAGCCATAACTTTTTTATTTTCTGTTTATGGAGCCCGTATATGGGCGTTTTTTTTTGCGGGGTGAGTTGACGTTTTTATTGGTAATATTTTTGGGGGACAGAACTTTATGATTCTTTTAAATCTGTTTTTGGAAGGTAGGGTGAAGAAATACTGCAATCCTAGCAGGTTTTTAATTTTTAATACGTTCACCGTGCAAATATCCGTGACAAGTTAGTTTTACTCTGTGGTTGAGACGATTACGGTGGATACCCAATTAATGTAGTTTTTTTATTTGAAACACAATTTTTTTTGAAAAAAGTTTTTTATTGTTAAAAAATATTTATGCATCGCTATCTTCTAATAGCCAGAACTTTTAAATTTTCCGTATACAGAGCTGTGTAAGGGCTTTTTTTTTTGCGGGATGAACTGAACCCTTTTAATTGCCATCACTTTGATGTTGATATGATTTTTGATTACTTTTTTACTCCATTTTAATGTGCTGCGGGATGAACAAAAATCGCTATTTTGTGACTGTTTTTTTTGGGTTTTTTTTACGGCGTTCACCGTACGGTTAAAATTTAACATGACAGATTATAGGTGGGGCGCTACGCACGCGCGATACCAAATATGGGTACTTTATTTATTTTTGATCTTTTTTAGGCGATTGGCGTTTGTAAAGGGAAAAGGCGATGTACGTGTTTTTATTTAATTTTTTGTGTTTGTGTTTTACTGTTTTACACTTTTTTTTTAACTTTTTCATAGTTTTTACACTTTCCCCCAGGGGGGAATTGCATAAAAGATAGTCAGATCATTCATGCATTAGGATATCAGCATACATCTTTTATCTGTATCCTGGTCTCAATGGAAACTGTCTGTCACTATTCCCACAATTCATTGTGGTCATCGTGACGTCACCAGACAACCCTGATGCTGTCATTCAGCGTCCGGCTGTCTGGTAGGAGATTCAGTAGCGGAGGCCTCAGCGCCGTTTACTTTTGGGGCCGAGATCGGCGGGTAGCAGAGCTCACTCCTGCCGCCCGCAGCCACGATGTTCGCGACCAACGATGCGCGACATCGGGGGGTTAATCCCCCGCGCCGGAGCGCACCCCCGTCCGTGGGGATGCGGCATGAGCCAGCGGTAATATACCCGCTGTGTTCATGCCGCGATCTTGCGCGCTCCGCTTGTGAGCGCGAAAGATTGCCGTGACGTACTCATACAGCAATTTGCAGGAACCCCTATCCGACATTGCCGTATGAGTACGGCAAATGTCGGTAAGGGGTTAAGGATGTAGGCTTTTAGTTGAAATGACTGTGTGCTGCACTTTAATGTACATGCTCAGTAGTGAAGCGCTTCTGCTACAGATCAGAGGAATAAAGCACTGGGAAGGAATGACTGCACTCATCACAGATCTGCTAGAGAAAACCAGATTAAAGAGGTTTGCTCACTGCAAAGATTAGCTTTCAACATAAAGGGACAGTTAAATGAAGATATTTTCTAAATACATTGGTCAGTAGATTTTACTTTAGTCATGGTAACCTGTATACCAGAAAGACTTATTTGATTAGCTGAGAGCTGGAGTAATCTCACACGTGAGTGAATTTATAAGGTTTAGCAAGGTTACCTGAAGTAAGCAAAAGATAAGTGTTGTAAGGACTGAAAAGCTTAACTTTATCTGTATTTGTGTTGGAGAAAACAATCTCCTGCTGTGTCAGAAGAGGGGCTTTAAAGGGGACCTGTCACATAGATTATGCCCCCCTTGCTGTTCCCAGCGCTGTGTCCCTTATTCTTTAAGATGCTGTCGTTTTAGAGCATTTACCCCTCAAAATGTATTCATGAGTAGGTGTTGGCTCAGCCCACCAAAGGCTAGCCCCACCCACTGAGTTATTCACATGTTTCTACCTATTTAAAGTAATAGGTTTGTCAGTTGAGGTGGGCGGGGCTAACATTAGGTGGGCGGGGTTTGAAAAAACTGAGTCTTTGAATGACTCTTCGAATGACTTCTGGCTGAAAACTGCAGTTTTGACATTAAAATACAAAACTACAGAATTTTACAGAAAAGGGAAACAGTGCTGGAAACAGCGGGTGGGACACCCCCCTTTTCTCTCCCAGAAAGGGGGGGCAAAAACTATTACAGGTTCCTTTAATTTAAATACATGCTAATAACTGCTGGAGACCCACCCACATCCTGAGAGACGGGGTCCATTGACTTCCAATGGAATATTTAGACTTTTTTATACAGTCTAATTTGCATTAAATTGACGTTATATATTATCGATAGAGAATTTATTCTTAGGAAAATATAGTCGATATGGCAATAGGTGTTGTGTGGGAAAGAATAAAAGTTGTAGCCACGAGTAGATGAGTAATTCTCCATGTGTCACATAATTGCATGTCATGTAGGAGTTTTTGATTTTTGTTCAATGAGATCAGATTTGGATGTGTCTAGTTCAGGATTCACGATTAGGTTAAAATCCCATAAACTATGATTGAGCCTTGAACAAAGGCCGTTTTATCAAGGTTTTTGGTGGGAAAGGGAAAATTTACCCTGATTAGGCACCTGGTATTTGCAATTATATAGGTGTTGCCACATCTACTGATTTCCCCAAAAAAACAGCCCTTCATATTTTTTAAACCCTAAAATTTTTTAATGGGGAGCAACTTGGGGTTTAAACCTTGCATTACACCATGCAAGTAAATTTTTTTTGCCACAATTTTAAGTGGCCCATGGAAATTCCTTGAAGGCACAAAAACAGACTTATTTATCATTGATACAGATTTGCAAAGGGCTCCTGGGATTTTTAACCCCTTCACATTGAACATAGGAGTACGTAAGGTCAGCTGGATACAGTTTCACAGTCTCCACCTATCCATACAGGGGCAGGAGTAGAGGATAGCCCATGTCACAGGGGAAAAAACAGGGTTGGGGAAACCCCCCTTTTTACTAGCCCAGGAAACAGGACCTCCAGCTTTTGGAACTGCCCCATTCTTCGTTTTAGAGAACCTGGCCTTTTTTCGGGGTTAAAAACCACCCCGTAGCAAATAATTTTTAAACCCAAGAACACAGACTGGATTCGGGATTGAGAAAAGGGCCGCCCAAGATAATTTTAAATTTTTCATGTCATAAGAGCAGCTAACCAAACACTACATACAATGGGCAGAATGCAAAAACAGGGATAGGTTACAGACATATAAAGAATAAATCCGTTACCTGAGTTTTGACCTTATTGCGCCACATGGGGGCGATGCAAGCGAATTGCTGGCTCCTTTCCCATTTATGGTAGCTACATAACCCCACCAAGACAAAAACCCGGCGTTGCAGGTACACACACATCAAGCAAAAAATCCAAAATGTGGGGGAGGGGAAATAAGTTCTGAAAACTGAAAAGGGAGAGGAAATTGGGAAGTTAGCCAGAGACCCAATTTTTTTCTTAGTCATCCACCTTCAGAGACGTGGGCCCAAAAACCCTTTTTTATAGTAAATGTGAGAGATTTCCGTGAACTTTCAAAAAGGTCGGGGAAAAAGATTTTCAAAACAAGAATGACTATTTTGGCAGCTTGATTAAGGTGCGTAAAAAATACTGTTTAAAAAACCCGGGCGTTTTAAATCAAACATGAACAAAAGAGAGACCCGGAGATTTAGAAAAGGGGACATCTTAAGTTTTTGAATTACTTTGTAAACGCACCCGGGGAAAAGGGACAATCCCACTTTTGTGCCCACCAACTTCACGCCAGCAGGGGGTATTTTTTTGGGGGAAGGAACCCGTAACGCGAAGAATAAAAACCCCGGTTTTTTTGGGGTTTGGGGGCTATAACTGTTTTGTGTGAGTTTGAAGATCTCTACCACTGAAAGAAAATTTTAAGTTTTTAAAAAGTTCAATCCCCCAAGACCTCATAAGAAAGTAAAGAAGAAATTGGGGGAAGGTATTACCTGAACGGGTTTCGTAAGGAGACATAATTTTCCCAAAGGAATAAAAGGCAGTCGATGTTAATAAACAAAGAAAGGCAATTTGGATATACTAAAATGCATTAGGAGAGAGCTCAAAGGGAATATAAGGAGAATTTTCAGACCCATTTAGGACTTTGTAAAATCTTAAGGTTTAAAAATCTTGGTGCTAGGGGAATGGTTGGGGGCTAAACCTTTGAGGAAAAGGGGATTGTCAGAAATAGGAAACCCAAAGGGAACCACCTGTCAATTATAACTGGCCTTATATAATTGGGTTCCAATTGGGGAGTAAAAATGTGATAAGGTACTCACTATTCTAACGGGGGGCCCAATCAGGGAGGATGCAACATAATGGACAACTATCCCACCAAACTACCACAATTTATTTTTTTGACACACAATCCAATATTAAAAATTACTACAAATATATTTTTTTACAATCTGGGAAGCCCGGGCCCCCCCAACTTAGTTCAATGAAGTAAGTAAAAAACAAACCTACTGAAAGCACGCTGTAAAGCATTTCCGAAAGGAAAAATTAATATGTATAGAAATTTTTTTCCTAAGGTAAAAGATGGGTTAAAAAGTCATAATAAAATTGATCCGCCAAACCCAAAAAGTCGGGGTTAGCCAGAAACTTTTCCCATAAAATTTTTGTATAATGGCTCAAATTTGGGGTGACAAGCTCATTGATCAGTGTAAACTAAATAAACAAACGAACCAGACAAAGGGTAATTTGCCCTTTTTGATATTTGAGCAGGGGGGGGGGGGCCCAACCCAAGGGCTTAATGAGAAATACTGAATTAAAAAATTTGGACCAAGATCCAAAATTAGTCAACTTGGACATCATCGCAGAATTCAGATGTGAGAATTTGTAATATAGACTAGTAAGTCATCTGCCAAGGCAGAACATTTATATACATGATTACTAATCATTATACCTGTGATGTCTAGGTTGAAATGTATCAAGGCTAATAAACGTTCCATAATTAAAACATACAAAAGAGGGGACAATAGGCAACCCTGACTCGTGCCGTTATGAATGTGGAGAGTGTCGGATAGGGAACCATGTAATTTTAAGTCTAGCAGAATTTTTGAGGTGGAAATTGGACCAAATCCAAGTTGCTGAAGTGTTTGGGACAGGGAGAACCAGGAAATCCTGTTGAAAGCTTTTTCAGCGTCTAACAACTGGATTTTATGTGAACGGGCATAATGTCATGAGGTTTTTATAGTGTTGTCTTGAGCCTCCCTCCCCGGGACAAAGCCCACGTGGTCCGGATGGATTAAGCGAGATTGAAGAGGGTTCTGCAAAATGGACTAAATATCCATGCTAGTTTCAAGTCACATTGTGTGAACTGTGAGGGCCACAAATCATACCTGAGAGCTAAGAGATAAGAGGAAGAATTACTGATCCCTCCTGTCACGCCTCACAAGTTTTCAGATAGTTTATTTCTTTTTTTTTCACATTCAAAAACGTAGTTTTATTAAAGATGAAATATGACAAATAGTAGCATGAAGTAAAATAACAGATGTGCGGTTTTCCGCACCAGTAATACAATTACCATAAATGCATATAACAAAACCAGGAAACATAAACAAGTCAGGATAATGAACTAAACAATCGATATTAACTTCTCATTATGGTCCAATATATTGCGCAATAATGTATTAACACCAAATCCCATAATTGGAGTACAATAAATGACTACCTTCACATAGACAGATACTACAGTCACACGACACGAAGACAACAAAAGGGAAGGGAAGGGAGTAGGGGAAAAGAGGGAGTGCAATAACAATCCCATATCCAGAGCCAGGTCCAAAACGGCACTGCCAAGCCTCACGTGGTCCACCCCCTCCCCCCCCAAAAAAAAGGCCCTCTAAATTAGGGAACGAACCCCCAGTCAAGACCCATTCAAGCAGATCACGGAAAATGTGGCCTCAACAAGAGGGAGAGAAATATAACGGAGTGGTCTTAAAAGTGGTCCAGTAAAACCAGGTGCGCTGACACATGAGCAGTTGGTCAGCACAGATAGTTTATTTCTTGACCTGTTGTAAATGACTGCTCTGCTTATATTGCATTTTGTTATTCTTAAAGATTCTAAGTTCCTTTTGAAGGTCCATGTCTTTTGTGCATAAAAAGTCTGTAAATTTTCAGTTTCTTGTATCATGTCTGAAGAAGAGAGCTAGTACTCTCGAAAGCTGACCATCAAATATACTATGTTAGCCTCTACAAGGTTTTGCCTGATTTCTTCACTCTTCTACTACTTTCTATGGCTAACACGCAGGGCTGTGGAGTCGGCAAGCCAAAGCTCCGACTCAATTTCCCAAACCTCCGACTCCTGACTCTTGACTCCCTCATACATGGCGCATGTTTAAGTGATAACTTTACTGTAGTAAAATGGTAACATCAGGCTGTTTATCACCTTATGATACAATAATCAAGCTATTTAGGTAGAACAGACACTGACCAGCAAAAGGGTAACAATGTTTTGATCTTTTGGACACTTGTGGGTAAAGTTGAAGAAAAAGCTGTATTTGTATCCAAGTCCAGTCTTCACCAACATTGGGAATGTGTAGAGGAGATCTGGGATCAGATTTTAGTCAAGACATGCTTGAATCTGATCCAGAGCCCAGAAGGATTCAGGCAGAGCTGAAAACCAAAAGGTGGATTTCCCTAATACTAACAAAATGATAAAAATTAACATTTTGATTTTTAGGAGCAAAACAGTAACAATGCAATTACATGAAAGAATCTGCAGAACGAAGCAGATGCTAAATGCTTGCAAGTCAAATTTATGTATAAGATAGGCAAGATGACTATATATAAAATTACAGTAGTCTCATGTACAAAGCTGTAGTGGATGGAGAGATATGGAGCCTGAAAGTCACAAGTTCAAAACATTGTTACCATTTTTCTTGTCAGTGTAAAATATATTTATTGGATATGACTTTAGAACACAAAACAATTGTAAATATGCAAAACACTGCAGGAACATTTGTGGAGTCTCTGAATTTGTTCTGAGAAATAGTATTGCCTCCATCAGATTTTGCATACATGAACTCACATTTGATCTCATTATTTCCAGGCTAGAGAACGGCCTCTCTACACTAACTTGGGTTTGGGGGCAAAGCGGTGACCACAGGGACAACATCTCTAACAATGTCAGGGTATAAAGGAATTGCCTCAGCCACAGTCAGTTTTGATGAATGGTTGAACTCTTCTACTTCTTTGAAAGCACGTGAACAATTTTGCTGAAATCTGTTTGCCATGGGAGCGGAATCTTTTACCCTGGGGCAGCGCTTTGCCTGCTCCATGTCATCAATTACACTTCTCATGTGATAAGGCTGAAGATATAGGAGCAGTAGCACTGGCCAGACGCAATTCCTCTTGCTCTTTGTACTGCTTCGAACTAACTGGACCAACTTATTATATATTGTGGGAGTCGGTCCCTTTTATGACGACTCCTGCAAAATAGGCTTCGACTCCACGGCCCTGCTAACACAGTACAACATTATACTACTAGTATCTTGATTGAAAAAAAAAATATCACTGCAAATAATAATCCCTGTTAAAACATAACTTTTACTAGACTTGCTAAAATATTAATATCTTAACCCCTATATATTACCACTACATACCTAGATGATACAGCATACTGTGCACTGTCCGTCAGTGGATAATCGCCCCGATAAAGAGCGGCCCCGTTTTAAATGACGGGCAATGTCACTACATGCGTGTATAAACACCTTTATATCCAGCTATCCCATGCGTTTCCCCCGTACTGAATTAGGGTTCACAGGGATTCTAAATTCGCTGTGGAAAAGAAATACGCTAAATAAAACGCATTTTACTACAACACATGTACTTCCCATTCAGGTTGGATAAGTGAACCGTACTTAGCTTAAGTGCTGGGGTATAACGACATGAATCCCGCAGCTCCTCTAGCATCTGGCACCCAAGAATAAGAGGATACAGAGAAGGATTGTCTCTGTCTCCCTTATATGTCTTAAATGACCCCGCAAATGTATAATATACAGATCCCCATGTTTGCATATAGATGGTAATGATTAATGCCCGTTTCCAGGTTCCCATTAGTAGTATGCAGATTTCACTGCTCATGGTTATCCGGCGTTCCGGGATATTCATCTGCGCATGTCCGGAAGTGAAATACCATGTCACTTCCGTTAGCACAGCCGGAATAGACACTGCGCATATGCCGAAAGCCGGCAAAAAACCACGCGGCGCCCGGCGTTCAAAATAGTGCAACTGCGCATGTCAGAAAACACAGATCCGTTTCCTAACCAAACTCCCAGAATCAGCGCCATATTTGTAATCCTAGTTATCTTAGAGTTCAGTTTGCACTCCCAACTCACTCACTGACTAACAACCACACAGCCCAAAGACTCGGCAAATTTACCCTTTAATGACGCCACTTCTTTCTGTTTATGATGTATGGTGATAAAACACTAATTGTGGCGAAACATCTGTGAATGATTTCACCGAGCAAAAAATACATAACTACATGGTTTGACATGGCTTAAAGGGGAGCCAAAAATCGACATACGGGTACAAAAATTCATTGTCCTCAGCTGACATAAATTATCAATCTGAAAGGCAATCAATGAATATGAAAAAATAATTAAGATATGATACTGATACATATTCATTGGTCAAGCTTGAAAAATCAATAGGGGTCCTCTGTGAAGAGTGCGAACCGAACAAAGCAATGTGAACAATCCCAAAGCAGAGTCTATTCAATAAAAAACCCAAAATTGCAAAGTCTCATTTAGGCCCTTTGTTGAACAGAATCCATTAGGGTAAATCCATTGGGCCTCCTTACACAGAATTCGTCTATCCCTTTCTCCTCCTCTAGGGGATGGTCTTACAACTTCTAAACCAAAAAGCGCAGAGATTCCCATTCACCATTGTAAAGTTCCCACACATGTCGAGCAACTGGTGTGTCTCTTCTATTTCGTATGTCCCCCAGAGTTCGCCCACCCTTCTTTTAAATGTTCTCCATGTTTTTCCCCAATATAATTGAGTGGGCAGGGGCATATACACATATAAACTACTCCTTCTGTCCTCCCAATTGGCAAAATCACGGATAAAAAATTGCTTTCCATTTGAGGCACTTGTAAAGGATTTGGTTTGTTGTACATATGGGCAGGCTACACATCTCTGCCCACATTTAAACATGCCCATTGGTTTCCTTTCTAACCAGGTGCCTTGAGAGGGTATTGGTCTATAGTGGCTATGGACCAGTCTATCTTTTATGGATCTACCCTTCCGATAGGTTATCGAGGGGGTTGGAGGAAGATATCCTTCTAGATCCTGTCTAACATAAAGATACCCCAATATTTTTGGGGATATTGATTACTTCTAGATTTCTATCATCAAAGGTTGCAACTATATACGTGCTCGATTTGTCTCTTTATCTAGCTGGGGCTTTCCCTTTAATAGAGGTGTCCTATTTTGTTTTTGTGCATGCCTACATGCTGATTCCAGGACTTTTGTAGGATATCCTCGATTGAGAAATCTCTCTCTCAAAATACCTGACTGTCTCCTAAAATCCTAAACCCTGGAGCAATTTCTCTTGACTCTCAAAAATTGACCTTTCGGTATTCCTCTCTTGCAGGGCAATGGATGGTAACTTTTCCAGTGTAACAAGCTGTTAGTTGCTGTAGGTTTCCTATATATATCTGTATGAATGTTACCATTCAGATCTTTGATAATAAGGACATCCAGAAAAGGTAAACATCTCTCTTGCATTTCAAATGTGAAGTGGAAATACAGATATTGGTTTTTGTTGAGTTTTTTGCAACAAACTCCCCAAAATGACATCTTGTACCTTCCCCAGAAATGATGTTTGTCATCAATGTTACCCTCCCCCAAAATAATATCTGGGGGGGCCATTGGGTCATCTCCCGGTTGAGATATCAAGGGTGGCCTCCCACCAGCCCAGGAACAGATTTGCATATGCGGAGCGCAAAAACTACCCATTGCAGTGCCCCTGAGCTGGTGGAAGGTCTTGTTGCAAAAGGAAAAGTAATATTGCCGTAGTACAAAATCAAGTAGTCTAATTACAAAATCATTATGGGCATGAAATTCTATACTTCTTGTGGACAGAAAATATTCAACTGCCTTGATAACTTTTTCATGTGGAATATTAATGTATAGACTTTCAACATATATGGAACACAATAGTACTTCCTTATTAACGCTGATCCCTTCTATTCTACGCAAAAGATCTGAAGTATCTCTTATGTAAGAAGGCAATGTAATTACGAAATCCTGAAGATGTTATCTATTAGATCCCTACATTTTGCGTAATTGATCCCAAAACCAGGAACTATGGGTTTACCTTTAAGTGGGTACACCCTTATGGATCTTAGGGATCGAATAGAAAGTCGGTATTTGGGGGTTAGAAGCACATAAATTTAAATTCTGTTTGTGATATAAGACCCATCTCTAAACCCTCCACGAGTATCCTCTCTAGTTCTATAGTGAAGGCTGTTGTTGGGTCCATAGGTAAGATATCATAATACCTTTTGTCCTTAAGCAGATCGTTACACATCTGTTTGTACATGTCATGATTTAATATGACTGTTTCCCCCCTTATCGGAGGGTTTGATGATAATAAAACTTATCTCGTTCCAGTTGCTGACAACCTTCAAATTCCTCTCTACTGAGTTTTATGTGGAATGGTAATCTCTGTTCGCCTAATCCCGAAGTTCTTTGGACTTTTTGGGTAAAAATAAATCAATTTCATGTTGTATCCAGCTGACTCGGGGGCATTCTCCTACTTTTAAGCTTCAATTTAGTTTGGGATAGCTGGGATATAAAGGTGTTTATACACGCATGTAGTGACATTGCCTGTCTTAAAGCGGACCGCTCTTTATGGGGGCGTTTACTTCACTGACGGACATTTGCACAGAAATGCTGTATCATCTAGGTATGTAGGGGTAATATATAGGGGTTAAGATTTTAATATTATATCAAGTCTAGTAAAAGTAAAAGTTATGTTTTAACAGTGATTATTATTTGCAGTGATATTTTTGTTTAAATCCTCTTTTAATATAAAATTTGTATTATTTATTATATTTTTGGCCAGCTTTCTAAGTGGCCCTGTGGATAAAGAGAAATGGCGAACTAGGCAAGAGCGGTGTTTTCAAAATGTTGAGGTTAGAGTAAATCAAAGTGATTCTTCAGACTTGAGAGTGGTTTTTAAAAAACTAATACGGCTTACCGATCCTTTATCAAATCTTGGTGGGAAGGCACAGACTTTAGAAACATTATATCGAATCACTTATTATTCCGAGTGGACTTAGAATCTATATAACACCTGCCATTAGATCACAGTCTGATTCTTTGTTGGTAGAGTGGGAAACAGAACTCATAGATAGTTCAGTGGGGACTTATGAAAATCCTTTTTGAAGGGGGGAAATAAAACATTAGAAAGTACCTCCACAACGCTAAATAACTTGATAAAAACAAGCATAAAAATTTAAAAGGGGACCCTGACTTTACCGGGAGAGAACAAACCCTACAAAACTCTATAGAAAAATATCAGACAGGACAAAAGGGCACGGAAACGTAAACAAAATCTAAGGGACCTCCAAAATTTAAAAAAGGGAGAGCTTTAATTTTTTAAAATTAAAGCCCACTACCCCTAGAGAAGTATTGTCATCTGACGCAGAATCTTCAGATACCAAATCACAAACTACTACAAATCAGGGGAAGATCAAGAGGACTAGATCTAGAAAAGGGGGACCACGCCAGAATTCAGGAGGAAGGGGAGTATATAGGATTATTATGCCTCCTCATCCTCTGGCAACTCCAATACACCTCCCCCTTTTTTAGAGGGATGGAGAGGCCCCGCATCGGCCTGAGACATCGTCAGAAGTAACACCACCAGATCACATCAGATAATTAATCTTTCAGATAGACAACTAAGTATAGAGAATTACAGATTCACAGAGGGTCCCGACCTTTTACCCACCACCAAGTATATTTAATTTTCATGGTATTAAAGATGTACATCTATTTGTTTCGTAAGCTCAAATGGCATAAATTTTTTAAAATCAAAGATAAGATCGAAAAGCCAAAAAGTTGGGTGTCACGACACAGGATCTGGAAGGCATACGCACTCTAGTGTCCCCCTTTTAAAGGGAAAAGGAGGGAAAATTTGAGAGGGACAAACTAAATTGAAGCTTAAAAGTAGGAGAATGCCCCCGGAGTCAGCTGGAAAACACATGAAATTGATTTATTTTTACAAAAAGTCTCAAAAGAACTTCGTGATCTAGGCGAACAGAGAATACCATTCCACAATAATCCAGTAGAGGGAATTAGAAGCGTTGTCAGCACTGGGAACGAAGATAAGTCTATTATCAAACCCTCCGATAAGGGGGAAACATAGTCATATTAAATCATGACATGTACAAACAGATTGTGTAACGACTGCTTAAGGACAAAAGGTATTATGAAAATCTTACCTATGGACCCAACAACAGCCTTCCACATAGAACTAGAGAGATACTCGTGAGGGGTTTTGAGATGGGTCTTATATCACAAACCAGGAATTTAAATTTATGATGCCTTCTAACCCCCAAATACCGACTTTCTATTCGATCCCTAAAAATCCATAAGGGCTGTACCCCACTTAAAGTAGACCCATAGTCTCAGGTGGGATCAATTACGCAAAATGTAGGGATCTACATAGATAACACTTACAGGATTTCGTAATTACATTGCCTTCTTACATAAAGATACTTCAGATCTTTGCGTAGAATAGAAGGGATCAGCTTAATAAGGAAGTACTATTGGGTTCCATAGATGTTTGAAGTCAAAACAGTAATATTCCACATGAAAAAGGTATCCAGGCGGTTGAATATTTTCTGTCCACAAGAAGTATAGAATTTCAGGCCCATAATGCCTTTGTCATTAGACTACTTGATTTTGTACTACGGCATAATTACTTTGTTTTTTGCAACAAGACCTTCCCCCACTCAGGGGCACTGCAATGGTACTCTTGCGCTCCCGCATATGCAAATCTGTTCCTGGGCTGTGGGAGGGCCCCCTTGAATCTCAACCGGGAGATGACCAATGGCCCCCCCCAGATATTATTTTGGGGGGAGGTACATTGATGACATCATCATTCTCTGGGAAGGTACAAGATGTCATTGTTTTTGTTGAGTTGTGCAACAAACTCCCCAAAATATCGGTATGCACTTCACATTTGAAATGCAAGAGAGATGTTTACCTTTTCTGGATGTCCTTATTATCAAAGACTGAATGGTAACATTCAACAGATATATATAGGGAAAACCCACAGCAACTAACAGCTTGTTACACTGGAAAAATTTACCATCCATTGCCCTGCAAGAGAGGAATACCGAAAGGTCAATTTTTGAGAGTCAAGAGAAATTGCTCCAGAGATGAGGATTTTAGGAGGACAGTCAGGTAATTTTGAGAGAGAGATTTCCAAGCGAGGATATCCTACAAAAGTCCTGGAATCAGCCTTTAGGCATGCACAAAAACAAAATAGGACAACTCTATTACAGGGGAAGCCCAGGGAGATTAAGAGAAACCCAAACAGCACGTAAAGTTTTCAAATTTGATGATTAGAAATCTAGAAGTAATCAATATCCCAAAAAATATTGGGGTATCTTGATGTTAGACCAGGGTCTAGAAGGATATCTTCCTCCAACCCCCCTCGATAACTTATCGGAAGGGTAGACCATCAAAGATAGACTGGCCATAGCCACTATACACCAATACCCTCTCAAGGCACCTGGTTAGAAAAGAAACCGATGGGCATGTTTAAATGTGGGCAGAGATGTGTAGCCTGCCCATATGTAACAACAAACCAAATCCTTTACAATTGCCTCAAATGGAAAGCAATTTTTTATTCGTGATTTTGCCAATTGTAGACAGAAGGAGTAGTTTAAAATGTGTATATTGCCCCTGCCCACTCAATTAAAAATTGGAAAAACAAGGAGAACATTTTAAAAGAAGGGTGGGCAACATCTGGGGGACAAACGAAATAGAAGAGACACACCAGTAGTCGACGGTGTGGGAACATCACAATGTGAAAAGGGAATCTCTGCGCTTTTTGGTTTTTGAAGTTGTAAGACCATCCCCAGAGGAGGAGAAAGGGATAGATAATTCTGTGTAAGGAGGCCCAATGGATTTACCGTAGGATTTTGTTCAACCAAAGGGCCTAAATGAGACTTTGCAATTTGGTTGCTTTATTGAATAGACCTTTCTTGGTATCTGTTCACATTGCTTTGTTCGGGTTCGCACTCTTTTACAGAGGGCCACTATTGATTTTTCAAGCTTGACCAATGAATATGTATCAGTATCTATCTTTAATTATTTATCATATTCATTGATTGCCTACAATTGATAATTTAAAGTCAGCTGAGGACAATGAATTTTTGTACCCCGTATGTCGTTTTTTGGCTCCGCTTTAAGCCCATGTCAAACCATGTATGTTATGTATTTTTTGCTCGGTGAAATCATTCACAGATGTTTCGCCACATTAGTGTTTTATAACCATACATCATAGCAGATGAAGTGGCGTCATTAAAGGGTACATTTGCCGAGTCTTTGACTGTGTGGTTGTTAGTCAGTGAGTGCAGTTGGGAGTGCATCTGAACTCTAAGATAACTAGGATTACAAATATGGCGCTGATTCTGGGAGTTTGGTTAGGAAACGGCATCTGTGTTTTTTCCTACATGCGCATGCACTATTCTGAACGCCGGGCGCCGCGTGGTTTGTGCCGGCTTTCGGCATATGCGCAGTGGGCCCATTCCGGCTGTGCTAACCGAAGTTTACATGGTATTTCACTTCCGACATGCGCAGCTGAATATCCCGGGAAAGCCGGAAACCATGAGCAGTGAAATCTGCATACATACTAATGGGAACCTGGAAACGGGCATTAATCATTACCATCTATATGCAAACACTGGGGATCTGTATATTATACATTTGCGGGGTCATTTAAGACATATAAGGGAGACAGAGACAATCCTTCTCTGTATCCCTCTTATTCTTGGGTGCCACATGCTAGAGGAGCTGCGGGATTCAACGTCGTTATACCCCGGGAGCACTTAAGCTAAGTATCGGTCACTTATCCAACCTGAATTGAAGTACATGTGTTTGTAGTATATGCGTTGTATATAGCGTATTCTTTTTCCACAGCGAATTTAGAATCCCCTGATGAACCCTAATACAGTACGGGGAAACGCGTCGGGATAGCTGGGATATAAGGTTTATACACGCATGTAGTGACATTGCCTGTCATTAAAGCGGAGCCGCTCTTTATTCGGGGCGATTACTCCACTGACGGGCAGTGCACAGTATGCTTATCATCTAGGTATGTAGTGGTAATATATAGGGGTTAAGATATTAATATTTTAGCAAGTCTAGTAAAAGTTATGTTTTAACAGGGATTATTATTTGCAGTTTTATTTTTGTTTAAATCCTCTGTTCATATATATTTGGTAGTTTTTCTATTATCTTGTTTGAGAGCATTTGGCTTGCTGTGCATTTTAAGTGCAGTCCCCTGACCTCTCATGGCCTAATGACTTTTTTTTTTTTTTTTTTGTTCTAACTATATTCCATATTCATCACAGCAGTGTAAGCTTTTGTACTGTATGCATTAAGTGGTTAAAAATTTTTTACTGTTAACCCCTTACCGACAATGGATGTATGGGTGCATCCTAATTATTATTATTATTTATTTTATAGTGCCATTTATTCCAGGGGAGTTTACATTCAGGGGTTACATAATAATATAAGTCAAACAATTACAATAGTGACAATTTGTGACTAACAGGTACAGAGGGAAAAGACCCTTCCCGCGAAAATCTTACAATCTACAATTGTGTATCGGTAAGGGGGCATGGAGTGGGCCACTCAGGGGGTTTAGGAGGAGGGAGTTTGCATCATTTTACATCCCCAAAAAGTATACTAAAGTGTGATCATTAACTATGCATCCCAAAAAAAGTGCCAATAAAAACTACATTTCAGCCTAAAAAAAAATTGCTATTTTTGGTCACAGAAAATGGCTCTGCAGTGCAATTTTAAAAATAATAGTGTTTTTTAATTTTATTTTTTTTGAAGAATTGAACCAAACAAGCCGTACACATTCAGTATCGCCAAAATCATACCAGCCTGACAGAACATTTAAATTATATCCAGCAGTGAACTTCATAAAAATGAAAACCCACACAAAAATTGTGCAATTAGGTTTTTTTTCCACACTCCAACTTGTATAGGGCTTTAGGGTTTGCCAGTACATTATATGGTTTGGTCAATAGCACCATTAACCCCTTCCCAACATTTGATGTGGATTTAAGTCATAGTTGGGTATGGGTTAAAACAAATTGATGTAAATGGACATCGTGCAGGCTAAAAATGGAGCCCGCATGAATGCTGTGGGAATCCAGCTGAACATTACAGGTGGTGTCCTGCAGCATCAACCGAGACTTGAATTTACTGGACTAACCCCTTGGTTGCCACAGTCAAATGTGACTGCTGCTGCAGCCAAGAGACAAAGAAAGGGATCGCCCTCTGCCTCCTTTGGCATCCCATGACACGATCACAGGGTGCTAGTGACGGTCATTTGCTGTAAGATTTCTTAGGCTACGTCTACACAGCAATTTTAAAATGCTGTCCAAAATCCGAAAACATTTTAATATTGCTGTGCCGCAGCCTTTGGCACGGGTTTGCTGCAAAAGCTGCGGTCCATTTTCAGATTTCCTTCTACCCCAGTACATTGGCTGCATGGAAATCCAACTGGTATCCAGCGGAAGATAGAATATGTTCTATCATCCACTGGACGGCCAACGGCTTCAGTAGAAAACCTGTGCTGTGTAGACTACAGAACAGATTTTCTATTGAAGTCTACACAGCGCTGGGTCAGATTTTCGGAGGTTTCAAAATACTTAATCTGCTGAAAATCCAACAAGAATCCAGTGCTGTGAAAACATAGCATTACTGCTTTTTTTTTTCTGTGATTACATAAAAATTTTATTAGAAATGATTCTTTAACTGTGTGTTTAGTCGCCGGGCACAAAGTCATTTTTGTGAACAAAAACACTGGGCGACATGTATGATTTGTTTGCACTCAGGCATTTGTAGCGTGGGATGCGACTGAATCTATGAACCCGTTCTAATGCGGATCATAGATTTAGTGCTTTCGAGCTACAAAGTGAAACTTCTGACTCGGGTAAACCACTTTTAAAGTGGTCCTCCTGTTCCAGCAGTAAGGTGCCTGGATTTCCCGATTTTTAACGGTTGTAGTGTTGCATGCCTCTGCAGGCCCCCCCTTTCACCCCTCAGGCCGCGGGCGCTTTGTAATGTGACTAATATTGGAGTGTTCCTGTTTAAAAATAGAGCAAACAGGGCTGTGCCAGTTTTCTGGATGACAGACTTCTGCCACAGCCCCGCTCATACTTGTTGCCCAAATGTCCTGGTTAAGCATCAGGTTTTAGGACACTTTGTAAGATATTGGGGGTCACATTTTTTACGCCTTCACCTGAACTCAGGTTCTCGCCTACTTCATCATAATACTTCCACTCCTGATTGTTAGGAATGCTGTGGAAACACACAAAATGAGAAGCTTGCAGACCAGAAAAAAGGTTCAGTAGCTTGTACCTGATGTATTAAGTACTCTGGCTGCAGCACTGGGGGTGTTAGTGTGTTCACACGGCTTAACTGCGGGGCGTACAGTGCACCCTGTAATTACTCTGGGTGTTCAGGAGCTTGCGCAGATTGGCGCGTACTCCAGCGGCACAGGGGGGCTGTCATTACTCGCGACGCATAAGCGCTGTGAATAAATCACGTCAATTATCTCCCCGCTCGTACAGTACGGTTGTATTGTACGAGCGGAAGAGGAGGACGTAATCCATAGTTCTCTATGAGAACTGTGGATTACCGTAATGATTGGGGCGCATTTCGCTTGAATTAGAGTGCAGTACGCTCTCAATGCGTCGCAAAATGCATCCCAAAATAAGCCGTGTGAACTTACCCTTGTCTACACTGCAGTGGACAAAAAACGACCCGAAAACGAATTACTAAAAACGTTCATGAAGCTGAGTTTTCTGTCCACTGCCTGTCAAAAGCAGCTGAAAAAACGTCCGTTTTTGGGAGCGTCTTTCGTTTTTTGAAGCGTCTTTTTGGGAGCGTCTTTGCTCTGCTTTTTTAATGTATGCACAAATTAAGCCATTGGATGTAAACTACACCCTACAGGTGAGTTAACTTGTAAGTATCACTTCCTTTAGATCACTGTAACCATTTTGAGTACATTGTCCTTTGTGTGCTGCTGCGTGCTACTGCTTTATTAAATTTTGCACCAGATTCTTGCACCAAAATCCACAAAAACCCACATTATCTTTCCATACAGCAAGATAACTGTTTTAGCGTCAAAATCTGAAAAGAAAAGGATTTTTGGGCCAAATTCCAAAAAACGCATTATTGCGGCAAATTCCTAAAAAAAAAAAATTTTAGTGTCAGAAGCGTGATCAGTTTTTTAGGGGCAAAATCTGTAAAGATACGATTTAGCCCCAAAACCCAAAAAACAAAAAAGGGTTTTCTTGCGACAAAATCCGTAAAAAAAAAACGTATTTTTGGGCGTCAGAGCGAGACACGTTATTGGGGCAAAATCTGTAAAAAAAATTATTTTTGGGCCAAAAAACGTAAAAAATGGATCTGGCCGCCAAAATCCGTAAAAAACGTATTTTCAAAGCAAGATAACTTTATTAGCGCCAACATTGTTTAGAAAAGGGATTTTAGCATCAAAATCTGTAAAAAAAAAAAAAAAAAAAAAAAAACTTATTTTTAGCGAAAAAAAATATAAAGGCCAAAAATCGTAGCGACCAAAGCATGATCATTTTTTTACAAAAGGTACAAAAAAGGATTTCATCAGACACTTGATGCAGATTTGATAAGGATTAACCTTTGTCACACCCATTATAGTGTAACTGGTCCTTGGAGTTTTCATTGAAAAACGCGCCAAAAACGTCCGGGCGGCTTTTACATAACTTCCCGTAGTAAAATTTTCTGCCCTGTTCTGGCAGTTTTTAGAGCATGTTGCAAAATACGACCAGTAAAAAAAAACGAGCAAAAAAAAGCTCATGTAACAGCAGGAGTTTTTACAATAAAGTCATGGGAGAGATTACAGTCGTTTTTCCAGCGTTTTTAGAAAAACGAAAAAAGCTGAAAAAACGGGCTTTTTTCTGTGCAGTGTAGACAATAGCCTTTTTGGGGCTGGTTTTATCAGGAGAGGAGAAAAAAGAAACCTTGATTAAACTGGTGTTGGGATAGAAGAAGTCCATATGTGATTATCTAGTGGTTTTAAATGAAAAGGGGCATTTAAACACCGTTTTATATGCTGCAGATTTTCTGCAAGATTCTATTATTTAGAATTACACAATTACAAAACACCAAAATGAATGATGGTGGATTTTTGATCTGTAGCACCCATGCAGATCTGCGAGGAGTTCATAAACTGATTTTCTGTCCCCGCCTTTCAAAAGCACTGAAAAAACACATTTTTTTGGCCCCGATTTTTCATTTTTGG
>JAODAL010057514.1:0-22632 GCA_025379985.1 Phyllomedusa bahiana
TGGGACCAGCCCTACAGCAAAGGGACACAGGGGTACCTTTGTTTTTGTTACCGCTACAGGAATTTTTGTTTGCTTTTCTTTTGGTTTTCTGTTCCTATGATGGAAAAGAAGAATAGAAGTCACAACATAGATATGGACCCCTTTAGGTGAGTTTCGGTTAAATTTTTTTAGAAAAAATTTGGGGACACCTACATAAAACTGCCCCCAACAAAATTGGGGCGCGTATGTATGGGACTGCGCCAGTAGTCTCTCATTTTTTCAGCCAAAAAAACTGTCGCAGCCCTGGGCTCATATAGAGCGGGGCCCCCCCAAAAACGGGCGCAATAAAGGGCCCCCCCGCCTTGTAATGTCTTTAGACGGGGAGCGGCTGGGGTGTGGCGCACAAAAACCAGTGTTCTACACTTTTATGTCTTTAGTACGGCAATCCAGGCAATATGTAAACAGGTAACCCTTTTTAAAAGTGGTTTACCGAGCCAGAATTTGTTTTGTAGAAAGGGAAGTGCTAAGTCTATGACCCCATTAAACGGGTTCAAGATGCAGCGCTTCAACGCTACTAATGAGCGAAAAACAAATGGCGCCTGGGGGGAAAAAATTTACATGTTTCCCATTGAGTCATTCTTTAAACCCCCCCCTGGCAAAATTTTGTTTAATTTGATTTTTTTTTCTTTTCCAGGACACATAATTTTTTATTTTTCCATCTGCAAACATTTTTACCCCCAATAGGGTTTTTTTTTGTAGAAAAAATGTGTTTTTTTTAATTACCGTTTCCCTACCAAAAGGTACTGGAAACCCAAAAAAGAAAAAAAACCCATAATTTCCCAATTTAAATTACATATGGTAGCCTTTTCTTTTTTCTGTTTTTCCCACTGACAAAAGGGTAAGTTATGCGAGGTCGGCCTTTTCGGGGTGGGTTCCTTGCTAAGGGTAAGTTGGTAAGCTACCTTGGAGACAGATTTTTCCTTGGTAACCCACTTACAGCAAGAGGATGAAAGAGGTCAAGTGAAATCAGCCTGATAAGGATCATATGGTGGCTGTATTTCCAGAAGTAATCTGAGATGGGCAGGGGGGTAAACTAAGAACCCCGGCCCCAAAAGCAAACTTTGGATGGGGCCCCCTACCCCCCCCCCCCCCCCCCCGCCCCCCCCTGACCATGACCATAGACCATGTACCATATAGAGACCATATAGGGGAGACACCCGTGTACACAGGCCTGCGACAAAATGTTTCATGGGTTACATCTTGTGACTCACAGGTGACGTTTCCTGATGAGTCATACTTTCCCCTTGTTCTGCTCCGGTCCCGTCCCCCAACATGAAGACATCTCCCCACCACTTGTCTCTGCAATTTAGACCCAAAAACTTAGAATCCGACTTTTCCAGCACCTGCCCCCCCCTGGCTAAGGGGCCATTTTGGAGCAGGGTTTTTGGGACTATAGGGGGCATACAGGTAACAGGGATTGGTGGGGGTATAGGGGCTAAATAGATAGGGTTTTTTGGGACTAAAGGGCTCAAAAAATAACAGGGAGGGTTCGGGGGGTATTTAGGTAGGCAAGCTTTTGGGGGCTATAGGGGCTATATAGGCCGACAGGCTTCACGGTAGCTATAGGGCTATTCAGGCGGGCAAGCTGGGGGGGGGGGTCTAAAGGCAAGCTGGGGGGGGTCTACAGGCAAGCTGGGGGGGGGGTCTACATGCAAGCTGGGGGGGTCTACAGGCAGGCTTAGGGGGTCTACAGGAAAGGCTTTAAGGGCTGTCTAGGCTTGCTTAGGGGCTGTATAGGCAGGATTAGGGGGTCTATAGGCAGGCTTAGGGGGCCTATAGGCAGGCTTAGGGGTCTATAGGCAGGCTTAGGGGGTATACAGGCAGGCTTAGGGGTCTATAGGCAGGCTTAGGGGTCTATAGGCAGGCTGGGGGGTGTATAGGCAGGCTTAGGGGTCTACAGACAGGCTTAGGGGGTCTATAGGCAGGCTGGTGGGTGTATAGGTAGGCTTAGGGGGGTCTATAGGCAGGCATAGGGGTCTAAAGGCAGGCTTAGGGGGTATACAGGCAGGCTTAGGGGGTCTATAGGCAGGCTAGGGGGTGTATAGGGAGGCTGAGGGGGTCTATAGGCAGGCTAAGGGGGTCTATAGGCAGGCTGGGGGGGTGTATAGGTAGGCATAGGGGTCTATAGGCAGGCTTCGGGGTCAAATAGGCAGGCTTAGGGGGCCTATAGGCAGGCTTAGGGGGTCTATAGGTAGGCATAGGGGGGCCTATAGGCAGGCTTAGGGGGTCTATAGGTAGGCGTTGGGGGTCTATAGGCAGGCTTAGGGATATACAGGCAGGCAAATAATAAAACATTTACTTACCTCGGTCCACGCTCCCCCGTTTGCACCGCTCGCTCCGCTCTGCTGCTCTCCCTGCGCCTCTGCGCCCACGGGGGCGGCGCGGTGATGTGACGTCACCGCGCGTGCCCACGTGATCACAGAGCGCCGGCAGGGGAAGGAGCAGAGCGGAGCGATCGGCGCTCCATTCTGCTTCCTCCGGGCAGCGCGGCCTCTGAACGCTCGGGCCGGATTTGGCCGGGCGTTCAGAGGCAGTAATGCTCCGGGCCCACCAGCTCCCCGCCCGCCGCAGTGAACTGTTAAGTTCACTGCCGGCGGGGCCCCGGAGCGGCATTACCAGGGTAAGGGGCGAAGGTAGCAGCTGCCCCGGGCCCCCTAAGCGCAGGGGCCCCGTAGCAACTGCTACCCCTGCTACCCCGGTAGTTACGCCCCTGGACTGGAGTATATGAGGTATGATTAATCCTTATTTTCTGAATACCTGGTAAATTGCATTTGAAATGTATTAGGTACAATTACCTTGCTCTGAATATTGAGCACTTACCGTTTAAGCCCTCTTATGCCATTTAATGTATAAGTTTCTTTTGGGTCCATATTATATATCTAAAAGTTAAGTTTTAACTAAAAATGTAAAGGACTCCAATTAGAGTAGGTGCCACATTTGAGTTATTGGATATAACTGTACTGTATTAACTTATATAGTCCATGTCCTGCCTGTGTAGAACTGGTAAACAAGCTCTTTCTGATGTTATATAGAAGAACGTGCTTTATCTGGATTAGTTATTTGTTCCACTTGCTTTTCTTTAATCTTTATTTTTAATTATGTTAGGTCCCATTTTGGGGCTTCAAAACCAATTCCAAGTTTTCCATCGAATTATGGTTTTCACATACAGTGGTCATCCCAGAACCAATTAATAATGTGTGTGTACAGGGCTGCAAACAGAAAAAAATGCAACTGTGCCATTGTTTTTTGGATTTAGTTCTTGCTGGATTATACAAGGTACAGTCTATCTGTATTTTGTGGGTCAGTTCATATACAAGGTCCAGCAAATACCACTACTATAATGTTACTGACCAAACCAGTATTCCCAGACCAATATTGCCAAGCAACAATATACAAATACTAAATAATACCGCCACCTATCACAACCATATTCTGACTAGCACCACCATAATGTTATTGACTAAACCAGTATACCAAGACCAATATCACCAAACAACAGCAATATACAAGCACCTAATAATACCGCCACATCATCACCACATATGTCCATCATGAAAGTACTGAATAATACCGCCATACTGTTACTGAATATAAACCATTACACCAAGACCTACAGTCATATGAAAAAGTTTGGGCACCCCTATTAATCTTAATCATTTTTAGTTCTAAATATTTGGTGTTGAACAGCCATTTCAATTTGATATATCTAATAACAATATTGCACATTTTTTGTTAGTACAATAAACCCATTTAAACCCGGGAAAAAACTGTGCCCAATCATTTTTAGAAATCAAATTGAAAAGGGGCGTTGCAAACCCCAAATATTTAGAACAAAAAATGATTAAGATTATGGGGGGGCCCCAAAACTTTTTAATGATGTATATTACCTTATGCGTGACCTATATGGTAGAACCGGGTCACATGTGCTTTGCAAATAGTTTACTTCATTTTAGGGCTTCAAGGTGAAGTCTTGTCTGTGGAGTCCTTCACTTTCGTTTTTTTTTCTCTATTCGGTCCAGCCCTCCATGAGGCTTCCCCCATCCCCCCTCATCCCTGCAAAAATTTCCCCAACACAAACACCTGAGACTCCTAATTTTTTATCTTTTTCCCAACTGGTGCCACCTCCCCCCATTACAAACTCCCAATATAGGGCCCCAAAAGGGAATAATTACCCCCGGGAATTAGGGCCCCCCATATGTAAGAGGTACATTCAGGGCCCCCCAAACTATGTAGGTAAAACGGGGCCCCGGGGGGTGAGGTAGCTTAGGGCCGGGGTTTTAGGTAGTTTAGGGCCCCCTTGTAGGTAGAATAGGAGCCCTCTGATTGGGTCCCCTCCTTTATTTTGGGGGCCCCCCCCTTTAGATTCAGTCCCCCTCCTCTAGTTTCAGGGCCCCTCCTTAGTTTCAGGCCCCCCCTTTAGTTTCCCCAGCCCCCTCCTTTAGTTTAAACCGGCCCCCCTTTGATTCAGGCACCCTCCTTTAGCTTCAGGCCCCCTTTAGTTTTAGGGCCCCCTGTAGCTAATTACTCATCTTTCTGAGCTCCCCCGGCATCTCCTTCTGCTCCCGGCCCCAAGCCTGCTGCTTTGGGCGGGGGGAAAAGGGGCAGGAACCCGGCGGGCATACACCCCTGCGAGCTAGGTACGGCAGGGGCAGGGAGCGCCAGCCTCCTGCTCCCCCGTTCATTTTAAATTTGTATGTGCCTAAGGCATCATAAAATTAGATACCATGGGAGCAAGGGGGGGACCCCCCCGGATTTACAGACCGCCCGGGGCCCCCGTAGACAGTATGGTTATTGCCCTAACGGCGGCCGGTGTGTGTAATATACACCCTTTGTAAAAGTTTTTGGGTCCCCCCTTCAACTTTTCAACCTTTTCCCAAAATTCAGGTTCAACATAAAGAAATAAAATTTTTATTTTTGTGAAGAATAACAAGGGGGACACAATTGTGATGAAAAAAATTTATTGATTTTTTAAAACTTTTGAAAAAAAAAACAAACAAAAGTGGGGCGTGAATATTATTAGGCCACAAATGAATACTTGAGCGCCAACTTTTGCTCGATTACGTGCTTGGGGTATGTCCTCAGTTTTGCACTTGAAACTGAAATTTTTGCCCTTCTTCCTTGGCGAGTGGAGCTCAGTGAGGTTGGAGGGAGACGTTTGGAACGTTGGAGCTCATGAGGTTGGATGGAGATTTGTGAACAGCTGAGCTCGTGAGTTGGAGGGGAGAGCGTTTGTGAGCATTTGGAGTCAGGATTGGATGGAGAGCTTTTGTAGCAGATGGAGCTCAGTGGGGTTGGAGGGAGAGGTTTGTGAGCAATGGGCTCGTGGGTTGGATGGAGACGTTTGGAGCAGCTGGGCTCAGGGGTTGGTGGGGGGGTTTGTGAACAGCTGGAGCTCAGTAGGTTGGAGGGAGAGCGTTTGTGAGCACGGGAGCCAGTGGGGTTGGGGGAAGCGTTTGTGAGCACGGACTCAGTGAGGTTGGAGGGAGAGCGTTTGGAACACTGGACTCAGTGAGGTTGGATGGAAGCTTTGTGAGCAGCTGAGCTCAGTGATTTTGGATGGAGACTTTGTGACGCTGGAGCCAGTGAGTTGGATGGAGGGGTTTTGTAGCGAGAGCTCAGGAGGTGGAAAGGGAGGCGTTGTGAACAGCAGTTTTCAGCTCTTTCCCGTTCTCGTTGGACAGGTCGGGACTTGTTTGGGCCTTTAACACCTGGAGATTTTTATTTGTGAACCCCATTTAGATTTTGCTTATTTTTGGAATCATTTCTTGTTGGAAAAAAAAAACCCGTTAATCTCAGGTCTTTTGCAGACCCAAGGGGGTTTTCTTTTCCAAAGGGTCCTGTATTTGGCTTCATCCTCTTCCAAACTTTTTTAAAAAACCACCCCCTGTCCCTGCTGAAAAAAACCCCAAAACCTGTGCTGCCCCCACCAGTGTGACAGTGGGGGAGATGTGTTCAGGGGGATGACTGGTTGCTTTTACACCAAACAAAAAGGTTTTCATTGTGGCCAAAAAGTTGGATTTTGGGTTTTTTCTGAGCGAACCCTTCCCACATGTTTGGGTCCCCAGGGGGTTGTGGCAAACTTTAATAACTTTTTATGGATATTATGTGAAATGGCTTTTTTCTTGCCACTCTTCTAACGGTTTTGTTTGCGCATGTCGACTGATTTTTGTCCTATGGACAGACCTCCCCCCCCTAGCTGTAGATTCTCAGTTTCAAAAGAGTGATATGGGCCCTTTGGGGCATCTCTTTATTTTTTCCCTTTTTTTGAGATGAAAGTTTAGAGGGAGGCGGGTCTTTGGGAGATTTTTCATGGGCTATTATCCCTTCCATTTCAATATGATCGTTGCACTGTCTCCTTTGGGGTTTTTAAAAATTTTTGGGAAAGTTTTTTTATCCAAAACGGGTTTGGAACCCCGGTTTACCTGTAGAAATCTAAAAAGGATCACTAACCAAACATTTTTTTCCCAAAATCAACTTATTGGGTAAAATTCGCTCGAATAGATTTTTCTGCTGGGGCCTTTTAAGATCTTATTTTTGTGTCTGGGGTTGGACATCCTCGTCAATCTAACCCTGCATTTTACCCTATTTAAGAGTAAGTAATTGATCCCTTTTGTAAACACAAGGGGCCCCAGTATGAAAAGTCTAGTCTAAGATTTTTTGTTGCCCCTAGGGAAAACCAACATAGGCCCCCCTCATATTTTTAGAGTACTATATGAAAATAGAGGGAACTCTAATTGGTTTCAGGACAAAAAGAAAATCTTTGACCCAAAACGTTTTCATACAGCCCCCCTTTAAAAGGTTTGTCACTCATGTTTATTGTTGAGACAAGGACTCCCCACCTACTACGTCATCTCGTCTTATTTCCTTTACATGTTCCCAGGCCCCAAACCCTTTAGCTTTAGATGAATCCAAGCCGCACTTATCTCCACTTTAATAGCTCCTTTAATAGCTAATATTCCCGCCCGGACAAAATTCTATCAAAAAAGGCTTTGGGGGCGGGTTTCCCGGTACAATGAAATTTGTTTGCTTGCCTATTATATCAATTGTACTCTGTCCTTTCTAATCAACATAGATTAACATACCCATTTTAAAGACGTTGCTTAATGTATTGTTTCCCTATTATTTCTTCAGTCCTTTACCCATAAATACATGCTTGTACTGCTGTGTAAGACAGCTGATGTTCGAAGTAACCTCTAGTAAATTTAAAGGGGTTGTTTCACTACAAGGATTACAGCTTTTTATGTTAAAGATCTTGTAGAAACTAGACAATTTGCAATATGGGCCGTTTTCAATACCCTTTTTGTTGGGGGGTGCATCACTCCCCAGGGTTTCTAACACAACCCGTTTGATCTCTCCGATAGGCTGCCAGCACTGATTGCTATAGTCAACCTGGCCTTTTCTGCGCCCAGTAGAACCATAAACAAACCCTGAAATTTAAAAAGAAACCAAGAAAACAGGAGGTAAGATGAACATTGTATTTGGGGGCAAACCCCTTTTAAAAAAATATTCAGGATGCTATTTGGTTTGGGATTTGACAATGTCCTATTAGCGGTGGCACATCAATTCCGACCCCTGCAGATACAGAAAAAAACAGTTGACTTTTAAAAACGTTGGGCCCCTTTTTTTCAAGGCTTTTTTCCTTTTGCCTGGCATAGTATAATCAAAGACTATCCATGAGCCCATCTTGAAAAGTGGTGTACCTGAGCCAGAATTGTCATACAAATTTAGAATGTCCTGATTTATGACCCCGATAAGCGGGCAAAACAGGGGCATTCTATGCCATTATAATGCGCATGAAATGTGGCGTTTAAACACCAAATTTCATACATGTGGCCTTTACTTTCCATATTATCAATAGATAACTATAACTAACCATGGGGTTCCCCACCAAGGGGAAATTTTTCTGGTCTCCCTACTTAAAGGGGAAACTTCAAAACAAGTGGGGATTACCCAAAATGGAGACCCCCCTTTAAGAGGTTTGTCCATTTTAAAAAAGAAAGGTGTTTTTTTTCCAAAACCAGAAAGCCACGAAAATGGTATATAATTTTTTGCATTTTGGAAATTATATGCTACCTCAAATTTTGGGTCCTTTCTCCAAAATTTTTAAAATTTTGGGCTGGGTTTTAATTTGGGCAAAATTTTGGAGGCCCCTTTTTCTACCAAATTCACGGTTTCTTTTAAAAAAGGGAGTAAATTTGGTGTCCTGGTAGGGGCACTGTATAGATCTAGTTGTCTCACTGGGAACGGGACCCTCACAGAAATGTTTGGTTACAAAAAATAAAATAGGAACTTTGTATTTTTGGGTTTTTTTAAAACCCTTTTCTCCCATAAAAAGCACCTAACTAAACCCGGCTACGATGTCTAATGCACCTAATGAAGTGTTGGGCCGCATTGTTCTTTAAGATTTGAAAAACTTCGAATGCACCCTAACAAAAAGGGGGGGTTCGGGGACCCGTCGCACCACACTCTTAATATTAGCCCAAAAGGGTAAAAATGTTGTCACGGGCAAGGGTTAGTGGATCCTCTGGCCCCAACCGCAAGCGATGGCATAAGCCACGCCGGGGAGGGAATCAAAGGGTAGGCCCCCGGTTTTCACCAACCCCCGCCGCAAAGGGGGAAGGGAAAATTGCTGCCGGGAATCTACCAGGTGGGGGTTTTTTTTTTTTTTTTTTTTTTTTTTTTTTTTTTACCCCTAACGTGACTTGCTGCGGAGCAGCCGGGGGTGCAGCTTGGTAAAATAATCGAAAGGGTGGGGCTCAAATCAGGGACGGGCAGGAACCCGGAAAAGGCGGAAAAGGTTCGTTTAAAAGGAAAAGCAAAAAGGGTCGGGGCAGACGGCAAAATTCGTGGTGGGGTGGAGGCAAAGGGAAAGAAACACGGTAATCAAACAAACTTTGGGAAACACTTTCTCATGGGCTAAGGGCACTAAAGACCCGGCGCTGGGAAACGGGAAAGGCACGCAAAAAAATAGGGCCCCCCCCGGAAAATGGAATTTAACTTGGCGTTTGGCCCTTTAAATTTTTAAAACAGGGGCCAGGAAGCAGAAAACACAGTCCATGACGGGGCGAGTAATTTTTGGAAGAGTGCGCCCGCCCCTGACATTTGGCGGGCACCACCCCCCCGGGGGGCAAGTTTCCCCCGTGACCCGGAGGGGGGAGTCGCGGGGGCAGCTGTGACAGTAACACCCTCTTAGGCCCCTCCCTCTTTCTGTTTTGGAGGAATTTGCAAACCGGGTTTACGACCCAAAATTTTCCTACTGGCCCCCAGGACCTTTCTTTCGGGCCCCAAAACCCCCTTCCAGTAAATGGGGAAATGACGTTTCCCCCCCTGATCTTTTTCCCAGGGCCAAAGTTTTTCCTTTTTATTTTGAAGATTTTCGGGATCACCTCGGGAAAGGAGGAAAATTTTCCGGGAAAACAAATTCCCGAAAACCTGGCACAGGAGAGAGACGGGGAAAGGGTTTTTTTCGGGGCCCCGCATCTGGGGGAAGGGCGAGCTTGTATGCCACGGGGTTGATGCGTTTCAGCCCTAAACGGCCCCCCAGGAAGCGGGTCCCTTTTGTAGCCGGGGATATTAAAGACGGTTTGTTCTCGCAAAAAACCCCATACTTTATCCCCGGAAGAAGATAGCGGGGTCTTCTCTTTTTGCTGCGTGTCTGTTTCCCAGATGGCATCAAGTTCTGGCCCAAAAACTCCAGGGGCCCCGGGAACTCAAGGGGCAAAAGAGAGGGGGGGGTTGGGCGTGGATGCCCGCCCGTAACAATGAAGAAGGGGGGGGGCCCGGGCAAAATTCGGACCCAAACCAAATTTGAAGAGAATTCCCCCCAAAGGGGGAAACCCAATTGGCCCATCAGAGACTAATTGGGGGGGCCTTCATGTAGCCAAAAAATATGGGGAAAAAAAAAGCGGGCCCCAAGGGAAGGAGCAAGTAACCGGGCCCAAGGAACTAAAGGGGACATCTTTAAAAAGTAAACCTTGACAACCCAAAACACGGTTTTCCCGGAGAAGGCGGGAAAGCCCAGAAATTTAAAGCCATCCCACGGGGGGCCCAAAAGGAAAAATGGGGAATAAGCATGGCTCCCGCAGACCGCCACTTAAAGAAGGGAGGACGTTGGGGGCCACAAAAGTGCACGACCCACAATTTTGCAACGTTTTTGGGCCCGGGAACTGCCCCAATAAAAAAAGGGTAGTTTGAAAGAGCAAGATTTCTTCACCCCCCGGGGGTGTCCAGCCACCGAAGCAATGTCCCCAATACAGTATTTTCCCCGTAGAGCCGGACGCACATAATTTTTGCCCGGAGGGATTCTTTGCAACTCCCAAAGGGGCAGCAGAGAATTTAAACCCTTTTGGGAGGGGGGGGGGTGATATGCCTTGGGGGGGTGGGTTTGTCCCCCTACCCCCCCAAGGCAAGGGAAAAGGGGACGCCTTGACGTTTTTTTTCTTTCCCTGGGGTGGAAAGAATCAGAAAAAAATTTAACCCGGGAAAAAAATAAGGGGGGGCCCCGAGCCTGGCGCGGGTTTAGAAAGCGGGGGCCCTCTGGAAAGAGGAAGGGTTTTTGGGTTTTGGTGTAAAAATTGACCGGGGGTCGAGCCCCCTCCCAAAAAGCACCATTCCTTTTAGGGGTAGATTTTATGGCCATAATTCCCGGCTCCAATTTGCATAATTTTTTCCCCCAGCCAAGGAAAAAAATTTTGAGAAAAAAAAACATGGGAGGGTCCCGCCTTTGGACCCCCTTTTGAGTAAGCCACCCCTCCGGCTTTCCCCCCAGGAGGGACGACTTTTCCCAAAAAAAGGTTTTTCTGTGTCTTTCCGGGTGAGTAATCGGGGAGAGGCGAACCCCAGACTTCAAACTTTAGGGAAAACTTCCCTTTCCCCCCCGCGGTGGCCATTTAAACCCGGGTTACTACCCTTTTTGGGTTTAAAACCACTATAGGAAACACCATTAGGAAAATTTGGGCCCCAAAACTGTTTATTTTAATTGGCGAAGCCCCGGAAAAATTTTTATGGCTCGAGGGCCCCCAGGGCTTTTCCACTGCAGAACCCGCAGACAATTTGGCAGGGTTTCCCTCTGCAGGCCTTGGCCCAAATAATGTACCGAGGAAAAACCCAGGGGTTTTTTTGGGGGAAAAGAAAATTTTTGAGCTTGGCAAAAGAGGCGGGTTTGCCCTCAAAAACCCCGGGGGCCCCTTTTTTAAAAAGAAATTTGGAAAACTCCGGGTCGGGGGAGAAAATTAGAATAATTTTCCAGATAGAAAATGAACCGGAATACAGGGGGTCCCAAAATGTCCCTTGAAACCCCAAAATTCCCCCCCCCCCGGGAAAAAAGCTGGACAAACAAAGACCCAAGGGCATCATAAATACCGAAGTGCCCTCGCGGGGGTTTAAAAAAAACCGTCTTCCCTTCGTCCCCCCCTCTTTTGCGAATGAGAAATTTTAAACTCCCCGCAGATCCAAAATTTTAAAAAAAACCTGGATCAAACCCAACCCGGGCGAAGAGCTCAGTAATCAAAGGAAAGGGATACCTTTTTTAATGTTAATCTTTTTGAGCCCCGGTAATCCTGCTTTGGGCCTTTGAAAAGCCGTTTTTTCTTTTTCCCACGAAGAAGAATCCACCCCGGCAGGGGAGTAGGAAATTTTGAATAAATCCTTTCTGGGGAATTTTTTTTAAGTAACCCACAAGCCCTGCCCCCTCGGGGACTGAAAAAGCGGGTTTTAAATCGGCACCACGGAGAGGTTTCCGGGCACAGATTAAATCGTCCCGTCGTAAGGGCGATGCGGGGGTAGAGTCCACTGGCCTCTCCAAACACATTTTGCAAATTCCGGAAGGAGCAGGAAGGCCTGCCCAAAATGGGTTTTGGGTTTGAAGAAGCGGAAGCACCGGGCGGGGTTGGCCCCCAAACAGCGAGTTAGACATCCTTGCCCCCAAAAAAAGGACTTCGCCCCTTTCCCATTTTACACCCGGGGGTGGGCCCCTGCAGCCCCGAAAGACCCAGAAAAGGGCAACGAGGAGGGCCCAGGAGCATGTAAAACACCACTTCCCCCTTATGTATGCCCCTACCAAAGGGCAAGGGGCCCCTACGGTAAATGGATCGGGTTTACGGAGGATCCCCCACTGACAAAAGGAGAGGAAAAAAAGGCTTTTCCAGACGACCCCCGGGGGGGTTTTTATTAGACCCAAGAGGGATCCACCCAAAATTTTTCCAGCCGAACCGAGTCCAGGAAGGGAAACTTGGAAAAAACTCCTGGTCCGGTCCGAAAAAGCACGGGCATGGTCAAACCCAGGAAGGACTTGCTCTCACCCTAAAAAAAAAAAACCCCCCTCTCCCACTAAACCTAGGGGCATGCGTTTTTTCCCCAACGCTGGGGACGAAAGGGGCAGCCCCACGGGAAAATTTTTCAAAGGGTGGCACAATAGAGGCATAATTTTTATTTAAACCCCCCGGGCGCTCCCTTTTGGGGTCAAATGAGCTTTTTGTCCACTTTGTAAGGGTTCTTCCGTACTGGCAGGGAGGAAAAACTGTGGTGGCCCCCGGAATACCGGAACAGGGGGGGAAAGCCCCGACCCCTGGCAGATCCGTTCCTTGCGGAGCTCCTTTTCCCCCGTTTTCAGAAAAACGGGAAACAATTGGGACAAAGAGAAGAAGGGCACTCAAGGGGGAAGGGGGATCAAAAGGTGGATAAGGCATCCCTTTATCTGGCTTGGGGGGCCTTTCTTTAAGGGGGCCTAATTTCCGCATCCGTTCCATGATAGGGAAACCATGCCCAGTGCGGAACCCGCAACCGCGTTAAATCCCCCCCGGGGGGAGTCCCTTGGCATAGAAATTTAGTAAGGGGGTTTTGGCCCGAAGGGCCGGGGAGGTTTTCCCAAACACGCGTGGAACTCTTTGAGGAAAGTGGCCATTGGCCGTTACCCGGAAACGGGGCCTGTTTCCCCCCGGGGGTAGCCCAGGGCCCGGGGTTTTTTTTGGAAAGAAAGGGTGACCACGAATGCAATCTTCGACCCTCAGTAGGGAATTTGTTTTTCCCCTTAAAACCCCTGTGCAAGAGCAATTTGGGGGGAAAAACCCCCCGCAAGCCTTGGAATCCCCAACAAAATTAGATGGCATGACAGACAGAGCCTTGGACCAGCAGCCGGTGGTGGAAGCCGAAGGTGCAGCGGACGCCACAGGAGCGGGTTGTTGCTGCTGGGTGGCCAGGCACTGCTGCATCATGGCGGGGAGGTGGCTGAGTTGCGGCCTCCTGAGTGATCTGCTGGGATTGCTGCGCCGCGATGGTGGGTAGGTCAGCGACGCTAGCAGAGGAAACCTTGGCAGGATCCATGGCCGGATCTTACTGTCAAGGGCAATGGTAGTGGATCCTCTGGACCACCGGAAGCGATGGCGTAAGCCATGCTAGGGAGCAGAATCTAAGTAGGTCCCGGTTTTTACCAAGCCGCCCAAAGGGGGATGGATTTGCTGCGGTGGGAGTCTACCAGGTCGCTTCCACTGACGTGACTTGCTTGCGGAGACAGCCGAGGTGTAGCGTGGTACAAAATCGTAAGGCAGGCTCACAGTCGGTGACAGGCAGGAATGTCAGGACAGGCAGCAAGGTTCGTGGTCGAGGACAACGGAAGGGTCAGGCAGGCGGCAAGATTCGTGGTCGGGGGGGAGGAGGCAAAATGGTAGGGGTACAAGGTAATCAGAGCGGTAAGACTTCAGGAACGCTTTCTCAGTAGGCTAATGGCACTGGCCACAGGAAGGGGCAGGCTTTAATTAGGGGCTGCAACCGGCAATGGAATTTACCGGTGCGCTGGCCCTTTAAATTTAACAGTGCCGTCACGCACGTGCCCTAGGGGGCGACATGTGGGTCGCGGCGCCACTCGCCCGCGGGGCACGGATGCGCCCGCGACCCGGAGGGAGGTTCGCGGGGTCATCCGTGACAATGTGGTTCGGCAAACTAGGCGCATTACTGCTCAGATAGGCAGACCTATCTCAATGTGATCTGCCTGAGCCGGAGAAGTCGAAGTGAATCTAGATTTGCTGTTAGGGAAAAAAATGTCCAATATTTCTCAACTTCCACCAGTACAATAATACAAAGTGATTTCTGATAATTATCAAACTATATAAAATTAAATTATTTAAATAGAATAGAAAATATTATCATATAAAATTAATATAAAATATATAATAATATAAAAATATCTCCTATAAAATTTATTTAAAATTAATAGGATATAAAGCTAATTTTACATTAAATAACCCACTGATGTTGTTCAGATTTTTTAATTTTTACTACATTAAATTTTAAATTTACTTTTGCTGCTCTCACTCTTTTTTCTACATCCGGCAAGAGCCAGGACACCACAGGTCTTGCTGGGACCTGTAGTTCACCAAGCAGTATCAGTACCATAGTTTTTATTCACTGACATGCTATTCTAATGATTTTTCTTCTATTTCCAGCCTTTGTAGCCTTTACACATGTTGGGCACATTACTAATGTGCCTAAGTTCCATAATGCGCCTAACACACAGACGAGGCACGATTAACTTTAGACCATTTGTAATCACACAAAAACCACTTTCATACATTCAGGTGCATTATACACTGAAAACGAGACGACAATTCACTTCGAAGCGCCTTCCTTCATGTCTCCCATAGTGTTGTATCTAAGAGTGGCAAAAGATAGGTTAAAATAGAAATCTCGGAAAAATTCTGTGGTTTAGAACTTGATTTTTTTGACAGATGCCATCACGGATGGATGTGGGCATTGGCCTCGCCCACTGGCAGTTTCATTTCATGACTTGGCTGTTTGCTGGCACAGAGCCTCTTCTTTGTGGTTTTGCTCATCATATATTGTGACTAATTCATTTAATACTCGTGGAAACATTGAGACAGCAGGAAATTGTCACTATTATTTCTTCGACGCTGGAATCTGGACCGTCTTATGTAATGCGCAATTATATTTTCCATGTGAGGTCATTTGTTTTTTTCCTACTATCGTTTGATGCCTCTATAACAAATTTTTGGGAAAGGAGTATGTATAAAAATCCATATCTGGGAGTGTGAAAAATATTTCCATGTGAGAATATTGTTTGTTTTACTAGTATAATTTATTCCCCTCCCTAAATATTAAACTATTATGGTTAGTTGGAGGCTAAGCACATGTACATGATTTAGGTGGAAAAAACTGTATTGATTTTTGATTTATAATATGGCAGTAGAGGAGGGTTGTGAACTTTTGATCCTTTTGGATTTTTTAAATATTTATAAAACTTTTTTTTTACACTTGTACTTTCAGTCCTGCTAGAGCACAGGTGTCAAACTGCCGGCCCACCAGCTGTTGGGAAACTACAACTCCCATCATGCATTTGTATAATCTATGACAGTGGGCATGATGGGAGTTGTAGTTTCCCAACAGCTGGAGGGCCGGCAGTTTGACACCCCTGTGCTAGAGTATTTGACCACTAAAGAATGCAATCGGTTGTTCGCTATTCTGCAAAAAAATATAATATATTGCAGAACAGTGTACAATAATGACTCTTCTATAACACCCTGCATCAGGCCTTAGAGGTCATAAAGGTTTTCTATTAGTTTCCTGGATACCAGAACAACCCATTTGCACCCTGCAATCTTGTTGTAAGAGACCAACCAGGCAACATAACGTGTGCAGTCTCGTTATAGAACCACTTAGATGCTGTAATCTTGTTTACTGCAGCATCTAATGGGTTTAAAGCCAGGATCATCATTTTTTCGATGCAATACCCTGGCTGTAAATAATGGCCATTACCTGCCATGTATGGAATGAGCTCAGCGAGTGAGCTTGCTCTATCTGACCATATTCAGACTATGACAATGAACATATTGTGAAAAGGCACAAGGTGCCGTTTTGGATGGCCGATACGTGTCACCGAGGTTTTTAGTTTCGGTCAAGTAAAACTGGTAGTTTTTTGTCAGCATTGTTAAATTACTGACATTTGTGGTTTAAATAGTATGATTGGCATGCATTTCGCCACGTATTTAGCCGCGTATTGCGCGTTATATGCCGCAATCGTCTTCACCCCGCGCGTACAATACGATCATATGGTACGCGCCGGTAGATAAGTGACATGTCGATTACGCGCTGCGAACAATGCATGTCAATGGGGCTGGCGGGCTTCCTGCCCCCTGTGCTTTGGGAATATGCAACTCACAAAACACACGCCGTATTGCAGTGCGTACGGTACGAGCCGCAATTACGCCATGTGAACTTACCCTAAGAGTTGGGTGGAAGGACTGCTCCCATGTATGCAGGCAGGGGTTTGCCAGGCCTACTTAAAAAGCAGCGCAGGCTAGTGTCAGACCTGCTGTTTCCAGCACTGTGTCCATTATTCTGTAAGATGCTGGAGTTTTAGAGCATTTACCCCTCAATTCTTATTCATGACCAGGTGTTAGCCCCGCCCAGCAAAGGCTAGCCCCGCCCACCTGGCAGTTATTCACATGTTTCTACCTATTCAAAGTAATAGGTTTATCAGTTGAGGTGGGCAGGGCTAGCCTCAGGTGGGTCGGGGTTTTAAAAAATTGACTCTTTTCATGACTCTTTTCTGGCTGAAAACTGCAGATTTGAGCATTAAATACTCTAAAACTCCTGCATCTTACAGAATAAGGGACACAGCGCTGGAAACAGCAGGTCTGACACTAGCTTGTGCTGCCCTCAGCAAGGGGGGCACAACCTATGTGACAGGTTCTCTTTAAGACAGGAAGTTTAGGGAATCTGGGAGGTGGTTCCCAGTCAGAATGTTTGTCTGACTGTGTGAGGTGGAGGGTCTTGGCTCCAGCATACAGCCTGTCATTTGCCACAGTCCCCTGATCTGGGTGGGGAACGGACTCGGGAACAATTTCGGATCAAGAGACTGTGATTGATACACACGGACTATGTACATTTTCTTTTTTTTGGGCCAAAAGGGCCAAAATCCATAAAAAACTTAGTTTTGGCGACAAACGTGAGATAACTTTCTAAGCGGCAAAATCCGTAAAAAAATGGACTTTAGGGGCAAAATCCGTAAAAATCTGTATTTTTGGCAACAAAAGCAAGATAACTTTATTAGCACCAAAATTCGTAAAAATGCAGATCTTAGCACCAAAATCCATAACAAAAATGGACTTGACAGGACTCTCAATCGATGAGAAAAAGGAAACATGCTACTGGCAGAACAGTTTGGTTAAGGTGGATTTAATTTACTCTAAATACAATGCTGTGATAATACCAATTGTTACTATGGTAACCATGCTAGAATATGTACGAATTATTATGTTGTTCTTAAATGTTGTGTTAAGGAAAATAGAAAAGAAGGTCTTCAAGGTATCATACCAATATTAACCTGTGTAAAAAAACATATTTTTGGCGACAAACGCAAGATAACTTCATTAGTGCCAAAATCCATAAAAATGCAGATCTTAGCACCAAAATCCCGTTAAAAAATGGACTTTAGGGCCAAAATCCATTAAGAAAACTTATTTTTGGCGACAAACGCGAGATAACTTTATTAGCGCCAAAATCCATAAAACGACTACAAGATCACGTATAAATGCAAAGAGGTGCTTTATTTACCCATTTGTAGGGGGGAGTTACATCCAATGGCTTAATTTATGCATACATTAAAAAACCGGCTTGAAGACCAGCAAAAAACGTGTGTAAAAACGCGCCAAAAAATGCAAATCGCGGCCATTTTTTCAGCTGCTTTTGACAGGCAGTGGATAGAAAACTCAGTTTCATGAACGTTTTTAGTAATTCGTTTTCAGGTCCTTTTTTGTCCACTGCAGGGTAGACATAGCCTAAGAACCAAACTGACTCGAAACGTGTCTGCAGCTTCCATATTCTAATTGCAGCTTCCACCTACTGATACATTTTGAGCCAGGGTGGCTCTTGCTTTAGCGTCAAACGATGGAAGCTACACTCTTTTAATTTGTTTTCAATAAACTATAATGATTTTAACAGTTTACACTGGTGCTGGAGGAATTCACCATTGTAGAAGATTATAATAATAATGATAATAAGGGTACTAAGATTTAAGTGTGGAATCCACGTGGATTCTGCCATTGTCATTCAATACGTTTAAACATTATTTTTCTTTATTAAAGTACATGCTTATTGTATGTGGTTTTATAGGTGGTTTGCAGTCAAAAAGATTCCAACTCATGCCTATTGGTTTTGGACACAAATCCATGTTAAAATCCACATGTAGTACATGGACAAATGTTTTGATTGCTTACTGCATGAAGATTTTAGCCATCTAATTGACATCAGTAGTACATTTATGTGTGGAATACGACCAAGGAATGAGCATTTCCAAGAAAAATTCTAATATTTGACCAACACCACTTACACTCGTAGTATTAGGTAAAAGCAGCGAAAACATTTATTTTCATCTTTATAAGAACATGTTCAGGAAAAAATATATGCAGCAAAAAACAAAGACACGGCTGACGCATTTTGGATCAACGTCCTTAGTCTTAGCCTAAAACAATGGATGTTGATCCAAAACGCGTCAGCAGTGTCTTTGATTTTTGCTGCATATAATTTTTTACTGAACTTGTTCTTATAAAGATGGAAAAAAATTGCTTCTTTTAGCTAATACTACCAGTCTAAGTGGTGCTGGTCAAACCTTAGGATTTTCCTTTACTTTGCTATTTGACTGAGAATGAGGAGTCTGCCCTGTCCGTTGCACCAGACCCATGTGAGCCAGTTAGTGAACACTCTTGAAGTAATGAGCATGTTACCGCAAATAGTTTTTGAACACTGCAAGGCATACCTATGCTTCGTATAAACTACAACACAAATTTTCTATTGCGGTCAATGGGAATCATTTTATTTCAATTTTCAAAATTGCAAGTTCAAATTAAATCTATAATTTAAACATATAAATGGTCTATGAGTGTTAACCAATCTGACAGCTTGGCTGTGTCCTTGATAGACTACCAGATTTGGAGCACTGTATCAGAAAAACATATCTATTATAATAATCACCATAGAACATTGGTCCTAGAAACCACATGATGATAAAATGTAGACATTCTTTTGATGTTTTGTTGATGAAGCATATTACCAGATTACATACGTTAGTATTAGTAATACTTTATTAGCTGTCTTAAACCAAATTTAGGTGGTTGTGCTTCAGGATGGTCTGTTCTTCTCAAACCTGATCTACGAGTGTTGCAACAAAAAATAATTCTCAGAAAAGAGCGCTATGAAAAAACTGGATTTTTTTTATTATGCAGAAAATGCATTTAGTAGTTGTTCCAAGAATATGACACATTGCCTTAGATTGCAAAACATTGCATATTTCCTTCCTTTAGTTAGTGATTGGCACAGTTTGCATTAGTCATATACATTGTAGAATTGTTGTTATACAGTCACCTGTATGATGTAGACAGAAAACAATTATCATTACCAGACAGTTGTCTCATGTAGCTGTATACACCGCCTGCTTCTTATCATAAAGGAAGCAATTCTAATAGATATATACCGGACTCGAGGATTGCTGTCTATATAATTTCCTAACATTAATTGGTCCTGCAGAGACCATTTTATACTGAAACCATAACTCTATCGGAAACATGAAATTGGTTCCACAGCCCCCAAAATGTCCCCAACATAATGCAAAATGAAGCAGGTAACTAATCCAAATAAAGTGTGTCCTTCCTTATAACATCAGAAAGAGCTTCTGGAAGCTGGAAATCACTTTTATGATGAGGACAGGAGCTCCTCTGGGTCATGTACTTTATATACAATGTACCAGAAATAAAGAAAGTGGGGCCCTCACCTAGTGCTCAATGGAACCGCTCATCCTGGTACATGTAAGAGCAGCACAGGACATTTAGTTTCGCACTGTACTGTAGAGAGGCCTACTAGACCACCAATCACTGCATGCACCTCACTAATACATGTAAGAGCAGTACAGGACATGTAGTACCGCACTGTACTGTAGAGAGGCGCTACTAGACCACCAATCAATGCATGCACCTCACTAATACATGTAAGAGCAGTACAGGACATGTAGTACCGCACTGTACTGTAGAGAGGCTCTACTAGACTCCCAATCACTGCATGCACCTAACTAATACATGTAAGAGCAGTACTGGATATGTATTACCGCACTGTACTGTAGAGAGGCGCTACTAGACCACCAATCTCTGCATGCACTGCACTAATACATGTAAGAGCAGTACAGGACATGTAGTACCACACTGTACTGTAGAGAGGCTCTACTAGACCAAATAACTACATGCACCTCAGTAATACATGTAAGAGCAGTACAGGACATGTAGCACTGCACTATACTTTAGAAAAGCGCTAGTAGACCAGAAATCACTGCATGCACCTCACTAATACATGTAAGAGCAGTACAGGACATGTAGTACCACACTGTAGTATAGAGAGGCGCTATAGACCGCAAATCACTGCATCACTAATACTGATGTTTTACAAGTAAAATGTTCAGGATAATGGGTTGGATCTTCCATCAATCACATTTGACACAGATTAGCATTTTTACATTGCAAGGTGATTGCGTCCTCAAGATACAATGTCCCAGTAACGACCATTGTATGGTGTAAATTTGTATCCTGAGGCCATTGTAATTTGATGGAGTATGGTATTCTTAGTAAATATGTACAATAAAGGGAAAAAAATCAGAATTGAATCTGAAGGAAACCACAGGGAGGAGCACACTGGAGGTCAAAGAGAGCCAAAGTAAAAAAATTAGGCCTCCTCTAGGTTCTTCAGACCATCACAATATCCACCTAGGGCAGGAGATTCTGCTGCCACCTTACTGTTTTCATGGTTCAAGACCATTTCCCACCTCTTTGTTTTGTTAACATTACAGCATCTGTAGCCACCGCATTCCTAGATTGGTTTTCGTCAGGTATTAAAATGTTCACAGGACAGATCTGGAAGTTGTCCCAATTCAAGTGGTTTTTAGAATGGATTGCCTGTTTGGTATGTACAACTTTGACTACACCATGGATTCAGTGACCTATGTCTACGTTTTAAAGCAGGATAGTCAAGCGGCACACCTGGATCAAATAGTAGTTATGGGTGCTGGTCTGTACAGGTTGGTACCCCTTTCACAAGTAATCGTATAGATAGCACTCCGTAATTGTGATGCAGATAAAAAGGAACTTTATTTACTGTTTCTCCACAGGTTCCAAAAACAGAGTAATTTGTGACACTTTATCATGACGTTTCGGTCATTGAACCTTTTTCAAAATATGTCACAAGAATGAGAAGTAACGGGAGTGAGGAGAAGGGCCGCAGCCCAGAGCAGCATGGACAGCAAGGACGCAGACTTGATAGAAACCCCACCAACCCCATTTTAGTCAATGGATTCGTAGTGGGGCATTGGTAGCTTTCATTCAACGGATCCGGAGCCATCATTATTTTCATTTTTTTGGTCCTTTGACTAGACAGATAAACGGAAATAAGGCTGTAGATGAAACAAGCCTTACCGGTCTGCTCTAAAATGTCTGCTTGTTTCATATCTACGTAGATATGAAACAACAACAATTTAGAGCAGACCGGTAAGGCTTGTTTCATCTACAGCCTTATTTCCGTTTATCTGTCTAGTCAAAGGACCAAAAAAATGAAAATAATGATGGCTCCGGATCCGTTGAATGAAAGCAACCAATGCCCCATTACGAATCCATTGACTAAAATCGGGTTGGTCGGGTTTCTACCATGGTGTCCGTCCTTTGAACTGAAGAGATAGTGCTGTGCTATTTTTCATGACCTATCATGCTGACTTCTAAAAGAACTTCTAACACAGATGTGGACCAGGCCTAATCTGCAGTAATGTGGAAACACACAAGTTAAGAGTACACAACATGTTTTTCATGTGCACTGTAATGTGACTGCTCTCCTGCAAGCCCCAGTTCTCTACATCAGAGAGGATATTAACCCTTTCCTGAAAACTAGTCATAATAATGTGGCTCTTTTGTTTTTCTTCCCCGGCTTTCAAGAGCCATATGTTTTTATTTTTCCATCTACATAGACATATGAGGGCTTTTTTTGTGGGAAACGATGTACTTTGATGGTCACAGTGACTGTACCAAATAATATACTGGGAAACCAAAAAAATTATATCTGAAATGTGAAAAAAAACGTACTTGTGCCTTGTTTGCATGTGTGTTGTTTTTAATGGAGGTGATCATCATTTAATAATGATCACTTGGTCTTATGGAGCCTGTCCTGCCCCCACTTCACGTACCCCCGGGGTCTATGTGGAGCTCGACAGGCAGCTTAGGTCAATCTGAATAACAGCACAGTAAATCTTGTCAAACAACATACAACAAATTTCTAAACTGTACTAGCAGTGCTTAGAAGCTAGAATAAAGCTAACATTTTTCCCCAGCCTAACAGCTTACCAACTATGCTTTAACAAGAGTAGAGATAGATGGCTGATTGATTCCTCTCTGGTAGAAAATGAGGTGAAATGAGTCCCTCTACCCCTAATGCAAAAGAACTTCCTCTTACAGAAACAACAAACATTTGTGAAACCCTGCAAACAAAGGCCACAAGGTGGCACCAAAGGCATTAATTATTTAACTAATGCATGTAAACATGTCTATGAGTAGCACACCC
>JAODAL010057515.1:0-22632 GCA_025379985.1 Phyllomedusa bahiana
AGGGCAGCCCAAAAAATTTGAAACTTTTTCTGTATGGATGGTCTTTTGCCAAAAACTGAAGCACGTCCGACACCCTTGACAATTTTTGTATGCGCAAATTTTTAGGGGGGTAGGGGTGTGTCACGCCACATTCATAAGATTAGACAGATTTATTCATTTGTGGCTCAAAAAAATGCGGTGTACAAATGTCATACTAATCCATGCCAATTTCAAACTGGCGAGACACCTGTTGGCGCATGTTTTGGCCCATAATGTGGCGCACATTTTGGCACATTTTTTTTGTCTCACAGCGGGACACATTTATAAAGTGCTTTTAGACACTTTCATACATACTGACGAATGCTACTCTAACCGAACCAGACATATGACTGTCGAGTTTGCACCAGTTTTCATACATGTTACCCGAAGTCTGTACAATGGAAGAAGTGCTGTGGTTTTCAGATAATGACTTGAATTTAATATAAGAAAAATGGAAATGAAAAAAACATTGTAGAAGACAACAAAACAAACATAAATTACTTAATGAAATGTGGACTCTCCCTTCACAATTTGTACCAACCATTGTCAACCTCTCCTATAATGGAAGAAAAATATTGTTGTTCTGTATTGTCACAGGTTTAGTCTAATAAATCTGACAGAGGCAGGTACCTACCATTATCCTGGAACACAGCGCCGAGCAAACAGGTTGTAAGCAGCAAGAGAAGAAGCCATGAAGACTCTGATCTCCTCCGCCTTGCTCTTCTGTATACTGGCAGCAGGTAATGTTCTCACCAATAGGAGATAACACAGAGAGAAGATTTAGCTGAATGATTGGGGTCTTACATTATATTCGGGGTCTCATTGCTACGTTGCTCCTTCATAGTCAAGTATAACTGTGAGGAGCCTTTGGCGTATGGATAGATCTCCTTGTGTAGGAGTTGCTTTGAGTCTCTGGTCTTCAGGACAACTGTAGTAATCTCATGTAGGGTCGGACTGGCCCACAGGGGAAAAGGGGAACACCCCGCTTGGCCCATGAGCGGGAAAGACCTGGAGCTTCTTTTAAACTGCATATGCATCCTTGGGAGAGACAGAAAGGCAGCAAGAAATAAGCAAACGCAAGACTATAAAAAGCCATAAGTACGGACGTTTGTACGAAACACATAGGATAGGTCACTTCGTCTTCTCATTCATTCCTATATTGGAACACTTTTTATAATTATTTTTTGTTTGATGCTGTTAAATTTTTTTTTAATAAAGCCTTCATATTTTTACCTGAAGATTGGTGCGGGCTCTCTCTGCTTTCCTAGAAGAGGCATGTACAGGAGCTTTAGAGTATGCCCCCAGAATGAAATTCCACTGGCGGGCCCTAGGCACCCCAGTCTGACATTGATCTCAGGTTATACAGTACTGTGCAAATTTTTTAAGCAGGTGTCAAATAAATGCTACAAAGTAAGAAGCCTTCACATATAGACGTGTTAAATAGTTTATTTCATTAATTAAAATGCAAAGTGAATTAACAAGAGAGAACTCTAAATTGGATCAATATTTGGGATGCTCACACTTCTCCTGTTCCTCTTAGTACTCGCAGACAGATTTTGAAGGGACTCAGAAGGGAGGTTGTTCCACAATACTTGGAGAACTAAGCACAGATATTATATGGAGCAGAAGGTTTGTGAAGACTTACTTGCCATGATCTCTCCACCAAAATGTAACTACAGCCAAATAAGTTCAAGGGAAAAAGAGCTAGCCCACCTATTAGATGTAGCGTTCCACAGGTCACATCCAACTCACTGAGTCTAACAATGTAATGAGGAGTCAAGCCAATCCAAATACTCATCTACAAACAGCTGTTTTGGGCATTTGTCCTTCATCGGTGCAGGGTAGAGTACCGTAAGTCTCCATACATCTTCATTTGTGCCTCTCTCTAATGAGGAACGTTATCTATTTTATATCCCATGATGCCATCAATATATATGAAAACAATAAACAAGTGTTTGAAATATCTACTATAAGACTTGATATATAATGTACAGTAAATTTCATAATCTTTATTGCTTTACAGCATTGTGGCCGGTTCCTGAAGCAGAAGGTGCAATTAATGTAAGTATGATGTTGATGTTGTTTTATTTGGAATCTGACAACAGCATCCAATCTACTGGCAGCACATAACAAAGCAGGAGGAGCTGAGCAGATTGATATATAGTTTTGTAGTAAGAGGATAATATAACATGTGACCTATAGACTGAAATCTCTGCTCATTCTGGGCTTAGGAATTCAGAGGGTGGTCTCACTCAGTGACTGACATCCTTCTCTGTATAAGCATACATACAGATAGAGCTGTCAGTCACTGAGTAGGACCGCCCACTGGACTCCTAAATCAAAAATAATCAGAACACTGAATCTTCAAAATACAATTTCTACTGAGCCTTTCGCACAACGCTATATATCAGCTGGCTCAGCTCCTCCTGCTCTATAACATGAGGCTGGCAGATCAGACACCACGTTCAATATGACAGGTTCCCTTTAAACATAGAAAGAAGAAGCCATTTTATTACATTTCCAGAACATCAGTAACTATCAGGAAATTATTTGTATTCTTAATAGTAATAGAGCTACAAGACCCAATGATGTCGGTATCTGTCAGCTTCCCTCCCGCTTCATGCTTAAGTTCAGTTTTACAGCAGTCTGTGGCTGGAGGAGCAGCTGGTAATAAAGAGCCTTAAACACAGGCCGGTCTCTGTGTACGTTGTGATTGACCCATACAGCTGAGGTAGACAGAGGGTGTATAAAAAAAAGTCAATCTTCCTCAATGTGTTATGTAATAAAAAAGGAAAAGTGCAAAGTCAGATGCTTATAGCAAAACGCAGTAGACTTCTTGCTTCCTGAACCAATGGTGCCGCCTACCCAACCTGGTGGTGGAGAGAGATGTGCAGGGATAGACTGTATGTTTACCAAAAATGCTGCCCTATTTCAGCAATAGAGCCTGCTGTACTAACCCAGAATTGTCTAATACAGAATTCCAAAAAGACTCAGACAACCCTCTCTTTCCATGTGGAGCCATCAGCGATCACTGATCAATGTGATTTGGTGCCTGAGATCAGTTCTTATACCTGGGGGGAAGCTCCTGCTGCAGCTTAAAGTACAGAATTATGTGAAGCTCGTTCCTCCAGAGCAGGAGACATATTTTGCAGCAGCTCTCCCCCGGCTAATAAAGAGGAATATGATAATTATTCAGGATCAGATTCACACTGTAAATCTGGAAAGACTTTTTGGTCCAAAATTTTCACTGAATCTGACACAGAAATGCTCCAAATACAAGTGAATGTGGCTGTTCTGAACCTCATTCACACGCTGCAGGATTGTCCTATTCTTACGGAATGGTTAATCCCATATGGATTCTCAGGGCAGTTTTCTCTGGAGATTTTCTCTGCAGTGTGTGACCCCCCTAAAAGCAAGAAAACTGCTTATTGGGTTCATCTTATCCGGTAAATTTTATTATTTTTGTTGCAAAAATGACCAATGGCTGCTGATAAATCCTGTCAGTAAATGGATCTCATCATTGTTCTGTGTAATCTGTGATGTCATCTCATTCCAGCCAAGATGTAAACTGTTTGCGCAAAGGAAGTGTTCTTCACAACCTAATCGTGTTTGTGGAACAGATGGAAGAACATACTTCAATCTATGTCTGATGTGCCTCTATATCAGGTAATTGTGTCTCCCTATTCTGTTCTTGTGGTGCTCTAGAGTCTGCAGCGAGTCCCAAGTCTTCTGTGGATTTGCTGTTGGTCACTAGTATAAGGAAGCTAAAAGGGACATTGATGATGTTCTACAATGTTATAGTCAGTAGTAGAGATGAGCGATCAGTAAAAAAATTGTGATCGTTTCGATTTTCGATCTCGATCGATCGCCTATTCCCATTAAAGTCAATGGAAGATGATCAGGTTCATTTTTAGACCGAAACAGGAGAGGAGATGCTGGAATTAACATCCACAATGGTAAAGTGGATATGTGGTACAATTTTGCGAAGACAATTTGGCTCTAAGAGTCACAGAAAAAAATTCACAGGCTAAAATAGTTCATTCCTTTCAATGGCTAACTGAAAAGATGAGGACAGCGTAGCCACAGCAGGTACAGCGCTAGCAGATGCTATGGGACCTCCTTGACACATAAGAAGACACCAGTATTGAAAATGGCACATGGTAACTGTCAGGAGCCCCTATCACTTTTTGCACCAGGGCCCAAGAACATGTCATATATGTGGTGGCAGCAAGAACGTCGCAACGGGGAACACAGAGGTAATGCAGGCAGGGCCGTAGTTATAGGGGGTGCAGTGCTAGCCAGGGCAGCCATCAGTCATCTATTAACCGTTTCAGGGCTCCATGCAGCTAAATCAAATGTTGCCCCCACCCATTACTAGTTCCTATTTTTAACATATCACTGGACCCCTGTTTGATTAGGGCTAGAACAACTGCCCTATTGGCACCCCTGGCATCCGTTTTACAGTAGCCTGAACCTAAAACCAGCAAATGACCTTATGGACACTCAGAATAAAATTTGCAAGAAGAAATGAGTATGTGACATCACTCCAGCCTTGCTACAAAACACCAGTGACTGTCTGGCCGCTGTCTCTGACATCATGTCCTCTCTCCATCTGAAACTAAACCTCACTAAGACTGAACTTCTTGTCTTTCCGCCATCTACTAACCAATCCCCCCCTGCTATTTCTGTTTCTGTATGTGGTACCACCATTTCTCCTAGGCAGCAGGCCCGCTGTCTAGGGGTTTTATTTGATTCTGATCTGACCTTCTCCCCATATATCCAATCCCTTGCCCGCTCCTGTCACCTGCACCTCAAGAATATCTCCAAAATCCGTCCATTTCTCACTGTGGAAACGACTCAAACTCTCATTACTGCTCTTATTCTTTCTCGTCTTGACTACTGCAACTCCTTGCTTATCGGTCTCCCTCTCTGCAAACTCTCCCCTCTCAAATCTGTCCAGAATGCAGCAGCCAGGCTTGTCTTTCTCTCCAGCCGCTATACTGATGCCTCTACTCTGTTTCAGTCACTGCACTGGTTGCCCATCCAGTACAGAATACAGTATAAACTCAGCACTCTCACCCATAAAGCTCTCCACAGCGCTGCTCCTCCCTACATCTCCTCCCTAGTCTCTGTCTACCGCCCTAACCGTGCTCTCCGCTCTGCTGATGATATCAGAATACATTCCTCAATCATCCGAACCTCCCATGCCCGCCTACAAGATTTCACACGTTCGGCTCCAATTCTCTGGAATATGCTTCCGCGGGCGATCAGGCACATTCACAACCCTCACAGTTTTAAGAGGGCCCTGAAAATACATCTTTTCGGTCTGGCCCACCAAGATCCCTAACTGCTATCACACACATCTGTCACTCCCTGCACTTGGGCACTCACAGGCACTTATCTGTATATAGATGTACAGTCTGGGTGGCAGGTTCATCCATTTTTCATGTAAACCACCCCCTATTTATGAAACATGGCCGGACCATTGTAAACTTGGCACTTCTTACCGTATGTTTCACCCGTACACCCTAATAGATTGTAAGCTCTCACGAGCAGGGCCCTCATACCTTGTGTCTCATTTGTAATGTACTTTTAATGTGTAATGACTGTATGTTTACCCTTGAATTTGTATAGTGCTGCGGAATATGTTGGCGCTATAGAAATAAAGATTATTATTATTATTATGTGAAATAAGCTTTTTTTTTTTTCAATACAACCTTTACTATTGGTGTCCTTTACAGTGGCCTGACCCCAAAACCACCAAAAATGACCTTTTGGACAGTCTGAATAAAATTAGCAAGAAATGAATATGTGAAATAAGCTTTTTTTCAGTACCACATTTACTACTGGTGTATTTTACAGTGTCCTGACCCCAAAACCAGCAAAACATTACCTTAAGGACACTCAGAATAAAATTAGCAAGAAGAAATTATTATGTGAAATAAGCTTTTTTTCAATACGAGCTTTACTATTGGTGTCTTTTCCAGTGGCCTGATCCTAAAACCAGTAAAAATGCCCTCATGGACACTAAGAATAAAATTTGCATGAAGAAATGTAAACGGTTCATGGGGAGGCCCAGATGTCACTGCAATGCTGACAGCTGGGCCGAAGCAGCTTGCGAATGCTGGAAGTGTGAGCTAAGACCTCGAGCCTTTCTCAGGAACAGTCAAGACCCAGGAAGCACTTGAGAAATTTTTATCTATACGAGAGCGCTTGCCCCTCCATTTAAAATTCAAAAAAGCCTTATGTAGCACAATCACATCCTTGTGCTTAAGCAACAATGGAATATTTTGCAAAGCATATTGTCATATTATGCCAGAAACTCGTCTCGAATGGGCTCAAGGAGTTCAGGTTCCGTTTCATGAGTGCAGACAAACTGAGCTTCACTTGGAAACACTGGCTGACGCTCTAGTTCCACCCTGGTGCCCTTATTCTTAGCTTCCTTTCCTTCTTCTCGCTTTCTTTGATGCGCTGGAGGAAACTATCTCTGCTCTGTGAGCGGCAAATGTGCTACACATGGATGTTTATTCTTTTGGCAAGGATTTTACCCTTGATCTGCTTTTTCATAATTATACTCAAATGCCTTCTAACATTTTAGATCCTGCCAGTCTTGCCATGATAGCATTTATGTGGCATGCCTTTTTGTATGGTGCCCATACCCTTAATGTACATAATGTCGCCCTTCTTCTGCATGTATGTTGACAAAGGCAGAACTCCATGTTAAGGAAGGGTCTGGAGAACATATACCGGTTTCCACGCCTTTTGCCACATGTGTTCGTAATTTTCGAACCTTAAAAATGGCGAGTCCTGTGGAAAGAGAGGAACCAGTTTCCTTCTCCTCCTCTGAGGGCATCAGCGATTAGGCATCAGAGCAGGCAAAATTATCCTCTTTGGCCTCTTGATCTTTTGAAATGCCTTCTGACCCCAACGGCATTGTGTCATCAAAGAGGTCTTCATAGTATGGAGTATCCACAGTGATCTGTACATTGGTTGACATTTGGGCTGTGTTTGCTTCGGGTTGGACTGATGATGACGATTATGATGACGACATTGCTATGATTGAGAGGACGAGGAGGTAAAACCACTGGATGCCGTTTGTGTTAACCACTGAAAAACTGATTGGCAATGGTCTTCAGTACTGACATTTACAGGGAACCGAACAAGCGATGACAGACCTCATGGTCCTGCAACTGACGATGTGCTTGCTTGTGCGTTGTCCGGAGCACTGGAAGGAGCGCCTTGTCTCGTACCTCTAGCTCCATGTCCTGCCCAGTCCTTGCTCGCTTACCAACTATAATTCACTCCATGTTCGGAAAGATAAATATTAAAAAGGTCAAGATTTCTTGACAGTCTCTTATTGAAGAACTGTACTCCAAAGACAGCAAATCACAAGTGTTCTTAAATCTCTATAATTTACAACAGCCAACTAGGACTACAAATAGATTTTTTGCTATGGAATATCTAAGAAATGTGGTTTAATGTGACAACCGAATAGGATTAGAAATAGAATATTTGCTATGGAATATCTAAGAAATGCAGCCTTATGCGACAACCGACTAGGATTAGAAATATAACTTTTTTCTATGGAATATCTATGAAATGGGGTGTTATGGAAAACCTCTGACACCAAATCAACAGTGTTCTTGCATCAGTCCTTGTAATTTACAACAGCCAATTTGGATTACAAATACATTTTTTGCTACGTAATATCTAAGAAATGTGATCTTATGGGACAATTGACTAGGATTAGAAATAGATTTTTTTCTATGGAATATGTGTGAAATGGGGTCTTATGGAAGAACATTGTTTTTTACACCAGTTTTCCCCCCAAAACTGCAGCAAGGAAATTTGGGGCATGGAATTAAATTTTCTGCAAAAAAAACAGCATATCACAACAATTTCTTTTTAGAGCAGATTTCCTAACAGTGTCCTGTACACTGGCTGTCCACACAAAACTGCAGCAAGGACATTGTGGGCATATAATTACATTTTTTTTTAAATAAACCAGTATATCACAGTGATTTCTTTTGAGAGATTTCCATAACAGTGTCTTGTGCACAAGCTGCCCCCCAAAACCAAGCTGCCCCAAACCAAATAAAAAAAAAAAAACATGCAGCAAGGACCTTTTGGGCACTGCCAAGATACAGTATGCAGCTATATAAAAATCTCTGACTACTACTGTTTAGGATTCCCTAATCTTGCTGTACCCCAACCCTAAATAATTTATCTAGCAGCTTTTCCTTTGTGAAATTGCTGGGAAATGGTGTGTCTGCCTGCTTTAGAAAAAAGCAGTGCAAAGAGAGCAATATGTTCAGTTCACAGGCTGTAATCATAATGACTTTCAGCAGGAAGTGCAGTGACATAGATAAAACAGGGTTATGTGATTTTAGCAGGCAATGAGATCCCTACACCCCCCACTAGTGACATTCTTGGCCCCCCCTCTGTGCTGTGCACTGATTGGCTGGCCGCCAAAACTGAAGGAAGCAGCGAAAATGGCGCAATCTGGATTCTTGATTGCGATTTATGATCCGATTTTAAGAAAAAAAATCGGATCTAATCGAGATCGAGAAAACCGTAAAAATCAACTCAATTTAATCTTTTTTCGATTAAATCGCTCATCTCTAGTCAGTACGACTCCTTCAGGGACAGGTAGATATAATGTCAGAAGCCCCAGGACCTATAAATAATGATGAATCCCATGTCAGGTTGTGATGTAGACACAGTCTATGGTGTAATGTTATTCCATGTGCATCACATCCCTGTTATACTCCAGGACATTGTCCTCTAATGGAGAACCCAGTGCTGTGACCCTAGAGAAGCAGGTCATAGTTATATCCTGCAGAGCTCAGGGACGGGGACATCAGTTTTAGACCGAGTGCTGGGAATCTGCACCCAAACCCCTCCACATAGTCCAGTACAATGGTATAGAAGGAGGAGAAAGCACATTCCTGCCGAGCTGTACACATCTGCAGCAGATTCTAGATATGGTGTGGATTTCATATCTGCAGCGCTCTCTGTCTGCCTTAGGCTCCATTCACATCATGTTTATGGTCTCTGTTAGTGTCGATTGAACCGTTCGAGAAAAGTTAAATTCAAACTTCTCGATTTTTTAGAACTCGAGCCGAGCCAAACATTTTACGGTTCGTTCAAGTAAAGTTCGCGTTCGCCATGCGCGTTTGACACACCATTTTTTGTTTAACTTTAGCTGCTTCCTGCACTTTTAGCAGCAATCCAATCAGTGAAGAATACAGTAAAGTGCCAAAAATGTCATCGCTGAGGGTGTAGGGCTCTCATTGGCTGCTATAATCATATGACCATGTTATATATATTTCGCTGTATTTCCTTGTGAATGCCATTTCTAGTTAACTCTCTGTACTGAACGGACTGCTCTCTGTCTGCTTACATGCAGGCACAAGATTTCTCACTGATTTTAGACAGGAAAATCTATTTAGATTAATTAGGAGATGTATAGCAAGCTTAGGGAATCATAGACAGCAATAGTTAGGGAGTTTTGTATTGCTGGCCGCACCTTTCCCACACCCAGAAGCTGTTTTTTAGCGACATTTGCAGGCTCACATAACGCCTAATTCTCATATAAATCATACTCATATAATCATACTTAGTGCCCAAAAGTTCATTTTAGTAGTTTTGTAGGTCCAGCTATTGCATAAGACACTATTAAGAAATCTCCCATAGAAAGAAATCAATTTCAAATAGTGTTTGCTTGGTCCAAATTTTATTGAGTGCCCAAAAGTTTATTTGTGCAGTTTTGGGGGTACAGCTATTGCATCAGACTTTGGTAACAAATCACCTATAGAAAGAATTCTATTTCAAATAGTGGTTGCTTGCTGAATATTTTATTGAGTGCCCATAACTTAATTTGTGCAGTTTTGGGGGTACAGCTATTGCATAAGACACTGTTACCAAATCTTTAGCTTCTTAATATTTATTTTTTGAACATGGAGAAAACTAGATGTGGTAAGCGAGCAAAGGGGTGCGTAGGACGTAGAGCTAGAGGTATGAGAAAAGGCACTCCTTCCAGTGCTCCAGACAAGACACAAGCGAGCACATCGTCAGTCGCAGGACCATCAGGCCTGTCATCATTTGCTCGGTTCCCTGTGAGTCTCAGTAATGAAGAGTGTCGTCAATTTTTTCTTCAGTGGTTAACACAACCTGCAGCCAGCGGTTTTATCTCCTTGTCCTCTCAGTCATGACCACAAATGTCATCATCAGTCCAACTTGAAGCAAACACAGGCCGAATGTCACAACCCAATAAACAGACCACTCCAGATAATTCAGATTCTGAAGAGCTCTTTGATGACACAATGCGATTGGGATCAGAAGGCATTCAAAAGATCAAGAGGCCAAAGAGGATGATTTTTTCTGCTCTGATGCCCAATTGCTGATGCCCTCAGAGGAGGAGAAGGAAGCTGGTCCATCAGCAGAAATACCCAGCGGTTAGCAATGCCTCGTAGTGCCTGTGGCTTTTAGCTTAAGGATGTAGGCTGTCAGAAAGAGAAAGCCACCTGTGATTATGATGACATTGCGGATCCAAGGTGGTCTTTTGAGCAGCCGCTGGCGAGTGCATCATCAGTGGAGGAGGATGATGGGGTTGTGTCCTGAGAAAGAAAGAGGGCAGTTGCACAAGTCCGCTAACATAACATTACTTAGCCAGCCGTGGTCAGTGGTCGCAGTAGGAATACCGCTACTAGATTATCACAGTCGAAGAGGTCCAGGACCTTTGAAGCCTGGACCTTTTTGATCAAGCTTTCAATGTGTCAGTAGAGGAAAGAATATAAACAGTTTAAGCACCACCAGCTTGAACAAGCACATGCATGTAAAGCATGAATTGCTGTGGAAGAGTCACTTGGAGAAAAAAGGCCAAACAGGTCCTGGGTAGGGATGAGCGATATTATCGACAAAACTTGAAATCAGCACGGTTTTTATGCTTATCGGAAATTTCCGATCACGTGATAGTTTAGGTGACAATCTTACAGATAATCTATTACTATCGCACCATTTTCAGCGTTTCCTGTTATTTTGGCGGCCAGCCAATCAGCTCAGAGGATAGAGGGGGGTGAGGAGGATGTATAACGTCACCACTTTGCGGTGTATGGATCTCATTGGCTGCAAAAATCATGTGACCTCGTTTTATCTATGCAACTGCATTTCCTGTTTGAGCTCATCTCTGTCTATCACACTTCACAGCAGGACATATCTCTCTGCGTTTAAACCAATAGCTGTTCTAACAGCTCTGAGAGATAGTCTCTTCTAATACAAGAAACCATCCACCTACCTACAGCTTAGAATAGAGTTTGATTAGAGAATTTCACTTCTTATTTAGTTAGAAAAAGTTTTAAGGATATCTACTGGCATGTGCAGGGAGGGAGGGGGTGGCAGGAAGAGAGGCATTTGAAAGGAAGATATTTTGCAGCTCAGTGTGTTCTGTGATCTTCAATTGAAAAAGCATTGTTTTTTACCACTTTTTGGGCCAACAGACCTCTGTTAGGAGTTGAACTTGTCCCTGTTTTTCAGTTCTATTGCAATTACTGCGTGTCAGTGTTGCCAAAAACCGGCATAACTTATCCCTATAACTTTCAAACAGTTTTATTAAAGTCTGTGCGTTTGTTTGCCACAAAGAGCTCAGTTGTACACATATTGTGTTATACATATTTGATAGTAAATTACGCCTGTTGTCAGTAGTGCGAAGGCTGCCATATTAATCCATATAACATTTAAACACTCTTATTGCAGTCCGTGCGTCTGTTTGGCACATAGAGCTCAGTTGTATGCAAATTGTATTATACATATTTCCTAGTAAATTGCGCCTGTAGTCAGTAGTGCAAAGGCTGCCATATTAATCCATATAACTTTTTAATACTTCTATTTCACTCAGTGCGTCTCAGTTTGGCGCTAATCGTGCATTTGTACGATAGTTTGTTGAAAACTATAAACAGCTAGTCCTACTGGGCAGTTGTAAATCCCTGGGATTGAAGGAAGAACATTGTTGATTTTGTGTTACGGTTCTTCCACCAGACCGCATTTCACAGATATTTGATAGAAACAATTCTGTTTCTAATCCTAGTTGGCTATTGGAAATTAGAGGGATTTAAGAATAGCTGTGATTTGCCGTCTTTCAATAAGAGACTAAAAACTCTTCTATACCTTTTAAATGTTTATCTTTCTGAACATGGAGCGTAAGCAGGTGGTAAGCAAGCAAAGAGGGGTATAGGACATGGAGGTGGAGGTACGAGAGAAGGTGCTCCTTCCAGTGCTGGCGACAACATTGCTGGTGATCCGCAAGCCAGCGGATCGTCGGTTACAGGACCGTCAGGCCTGTCATCGCTGGGTCGGTGCCCTGTGAATCTCAGTAACGAACAGAGTCGTCAATCTGTTCTTCAGTGGTTAATGCAACCTGCATCCAGCAGTCTTACCTCCTCGCCCCCCCAGTCACGGCCACAAATGTCGTCATCAGCATTGTCAGCATCCGTCCAACATGAAGCGAAGGCAGCCCAAATGTCAACTCGTGTACCCACCACTGTAGATAATCCATTTTATGAAAACCTCTCTGATGACAAAATGCGGTTGGGGTCAGAAGGCATTTCAAAAGATCAAGAGGCCAAAGAGGATGATTTTGTCTGCTCTGACGGCCAATCGCTGATGCCATCAGAGGAGGAGAAGGAGGCCGGTCAATCAACAAAAATCCCGGGCGGTCGACAACGCCTTGCAGTGCCTGTTGCTTGTACCCCGCAGCTCCAGTATGTAGAATGTCAGGACGAGGAAGTCACCTGTGTTGATGATGATGATGACATTGCGGATCCAACGTGGTTTTTTCAGCAGAATTTGCTTGCGAGCGCTTCATCACTGGACGAGGAGGAAGACGATGGGGTAGTGTCAGTATGGGTCCCGCCTCAAAAAGGGAGAGGGTGGTCACACAAGTCCACTGAGATTATTCCGCCAGCCTTGATCAACGGAAACAACACTCCTCGCTTATCGCCGTCGAAAAGGTACAGGACCTCTCAAGCCTGGGCCTTTTTCGATCAAGCCTCTGATTCACCCAGCGATGTCATATGCCGCCTTTGCCGTAAATGCATCAGTAGAGTGAAGAATCTTAGGTGTTTAAACACCACCACCACCATAGTCTAGTCACTTGCAGCGAATGCATGAGTTGAAATCAGGGGTGTAACTAGAGAAGCCTGGGCCCCAAAGCAAACTTTTGACTTCCCCTTTTGTTCTGCATTCGGTTCAGACCGCCATGATTACGTCTCCCGGCCACTTGTCCCTGGAGATTTAGACACAAATATCTTAGAATCCTCACTTTTCCAGCACCACACTCCCTGCCCCCCTGGCTATATGGGGTCCATTTAGGCAGGCAGGGTTTAGATAAGCTAAATGGGGCCCCAGATAGGCCAGGTGTAGGTAGGCAATAGGGTCCCCATTTAGGCAGGGTTTAGGTAGCTATAGGGCCCCATATAGGCAGTCAAGAAGGGTTTAGGTAGAGTATAGGGCCCCATATAGACAGGCAGAGTTTAGGTAGCCATAGGGCTCCATATAGATAGGCAGGCAGGGTATAGGGGCCATATAGGTAGGAAGGCAGAGTTTAGGTAGCTATAGGGGCCATATATATAGGCAGGCAGGGCTTAAGGTAGACTATAGGGGCCCCATATAAGCAGGCAGGGAATAGGGTAGGCTATAGGGGCATATATATACTCAGGCAGGGCATAGGGTAGGCTATAGGGGCTATATATAGGCAGCCAGGGCTTTGGGGAGGCTATATATAGGCAGGCATGGCTTTGGGGAGGCTATATATAGGCAGGCAGGTCTTTGGGGGCTATAGGGGCTATACATAGGCAGACAGGGCTATAGGGGCTATATATAGGTAGGCAGGGCTTTGGGGGGCTATAGGGGCCAATATAGGCAGGCAGGTCTATAGGGGATAGATATAGGTAGGGCTTTGGGGGGCAATAGGGGCCAATATAAAGGCAGGCAGGACTATAGGGGCTAGATATAGGCATACAGGGTTGTAGGAATCAATATATAGGCAGGAAGGGCTATAGGGATCAATATATAGGCAGGAAGGGCTATAGGGGCCAATATATAGGCAGGAAGGGCTACAGGGACCAATATATAGGCAGGCAGGGCTATATGGGCCAATATATAGGCAGGCAGGGCTATAGGGGCCAACATATAGGCAGGCAGGGCTATAGGGGCCAATATATAGGCAGGCAGGGCTATAGGGGCCAATATATAGGCAGGCAGGAGGCTTAAAAAATAATTTTAAAAAAATAAGAAATCACTCACTCACCTGTCTCTCGCAGCCCACGTCAGCACTGTGGGCCAGCGCAGGCTGATTAAGCAGAGCGGAGATGCTCTGATCTGCTAATACCGACACAATCGCTCATCACTATCCTGGGCTTCCAACCACCATGACACCATCTGGCTCCTCCTCTGCCATTTCCAAGACCAAGCGGTCCTCTGCTGCTGATGTGCCAGAGCAGCATGAACAAGCATTATCCCCAGTCCTAGATACTGCTGACTGATTCCCAACATCAGTCACACAGCCTACACTTTCCCTTTTCACCTGTTTGACCTGCACCCCATACAGCGGCCAGTCCGGCAGCCAGCCTTCTGTGTACCAGGTGTGGGAGCATAAGAAATGCTTTCACCCCAACCATCCCAAAGCCAAAAACCTGAATGTCAGCATTGCAAGGCTGTTGGCCTTGGAAATATTGCCTTTCCGCCTGGTGTACACAGATGGGTTCCGCCACGTCACGCTACTATTCCACAATGCTCGGATGGTGCAGAGTCCAGATCCCCAACCTTGATGTGTAGCATCACGTGCCAAGAGAAACCGGGCCATTCTCAAATGAATGTGTCTTGGAGACTGACAACACACAGGTCAAGAGCTGTGGATGGCTCTGCACGCTCAGACCGACCAGAATCTGACGCTAGGCAAGGTGGTGTGCGACAACGGGAGAAATCTCCTCGCTTATGCACATCCCTCGCCTGGCACACATCATGAACCTGTTTGTGCAGAAATTTCCCAAGCGCTACCGAGGTCTTGACTGTCTGCTAAGAAAGGCTTGAGGTCTTAGCTCACACTTCCAGCATTCGCACCCTGCTTCGGCACGACTGGCAGCTTTGCAGCATGATCTGGGACTCCCCATCAACCATCTGATTCCACCCTCCACATGTCCCAGTGATTGTGGCAGAAGCGTAATGCCATTATGTATTATAAAATGTCGCATGGCCTAACTAGCAGTGGTGCGGACCTCGGAGTGTTGAGCCATAGAGAGTGGAGGCAGGTGAAGGATCTCTGCACCATCCTTGGCAGTTGTAAGGTGGCCACCAAAATGGTCAGTCAGGATGATGACGTTGTCAGCATCACCATTGTGGTTATATTTGTGCTGGAAAAAGTGTTAGGCACTCTGCGGCAGCAGGTTCCAGCAGTGATGGAGGAGGCGGCGAACACAGAGCCTTACTCGCCGAAGGATGTAGAAGGCCCGACTGTTTCCCAATTCTATAGGTCTTCCTTAGGCGGTGGTTCTAGGTCCAGGGCGGGTGGAGTACGGCAGTTCAGCTCACAGAATAGAGCGCATGAGGCTAGCCAGGGCTCTTGTGATGGTCAGGATCAGGAAGCGGAGAAGGATGAGAAGGCAGGGGTGGACACTGATTACCCTTCAGTGGAAATAGGTTGGCACAGATTACAGAAGGAGGAGGAAGTAGAGGAAGATGTGGTTAGTGCCCCTCGACCCCAAAGCTTGGAAAATCCCAGCAGCATCTTACACATGAGTGCTTGGATGCTACATTACCTGCAACATGATCCACGCATCAAGGCAATAAAAAGCAACCACAGCAGAAGCAGCAGGCAAGGTGGCAGAACCCTACTGGGTGACATTTTGCAATCGATGTTTACTACCTCACCAGTACCTGCAAGGCAGGACAGCATTCAGACACACAGAGACTGTCTTAAGACCATGATCCATGACTACCTGTGGCTCACCGATGTTTTTGAAATTGGTCTGGACTCATTTGACTTCTGGGTGTCTAAATTGGATGAATGGTCTGAGCAGCAGCCAGCGTTATCTCAGAACGCTCATTCAGCACAGTTGGCGGGGTGATAAATGACAAACGTATCCGTCTTTCCCCTAACAATGTGGATCATTTGACATTTATCAAAATGAATCAAGCATGGATCTCTGATTTTGTTGCCCCAGTTTCCGATGTCACCGACTAGTATACTGTAGCACGTCTTCTTGACAATGTGAAATATAGTGGATACGGAAAGTATTCAGACCCCTTTATATTTTTCACTCTCTTTCATTGCAGCCATTTGGTAAGATCCAAAAAGTTCATTTTTTTTGCTGATTAATGTACACTCTTTCCTCCCCCCTCCCTCCATCTTGAAAGAAAATAAAAACAGAAATGTAGATATTTTTGCTAACTTATTTAACGAGAAAAATTGAAATATCACATGGTCTTACGTATTCAGACCCTTTGCTCAGTATTAGTGTTGAGCGATTACGTTGGCTATCGACATCGGTCGATGGTCGATAGTCGGCCATCATCGACAAGATATTCGATGGTCGATGATAGATGATCGCCGATGACCATTAAAGTCTATGGGAGAGCAACAACACCTTCATTCTTACACCCAAACAGGGCTGGAGAAGCTGGAATTAAAATCCACAACAGTCAAATGGATACGTGCTACATCTTAGACAACACACTTAGGTTATAAAAGCCACAGAAAAAAACTCACAGACCATTCACTATCCCTGTCTTGTACCACAGCATGACCCTTAAACCTGCATCACCCACAAATTAAAAAGTGCCAGAAGGCAGTATTATTTGAACCATCATTTTAGTTTCACTGGACATTGACTATCCCTGTCCTGGGCCACAGCATGAGCCCCAAACCTGCATGACCCCCAGATTAAAAAGTGCCGGAAAAAGGAGTCTTTCAACCACCATTTTAGTTTCAACGGACATTGAATATACCTGTCCTGGGCCACAGCATGAGCCCCAAACCTGCATGACCCAGATTAAAAAGTGCCGGAAAAAGGAGTCTTTGAACCACCATTTTAGTTTCAACGGACATTGAATATACCTGTCCTGGGCCACAGCATGAGCCCCAAACCTGCATGACCCCAGATTAAAAAGTGCCGGAAAAAAGGAGTCTTTCAACCACCATTTTAGTTTCACTGGACATATACTGTCCCTGTCGGGTAACGCTTGCCCCTCCGTATGAGTGCGGACCAATTGAGCTTCACTTGGAATACTGGTGGTTAACGCTCCATGTTCCACCCAGGTGCCCTTTTTCTTGGCATTCTTTTTCTCATTTTACTCAACGTGCTGGAGGAAATTGTCTCTGTACTTTGTTCACTGTCCGTGCTCCATACTCCATGTCCTCTGAATAACCTACATCTGGTCAAGTTTTTCTGTACCTCCCTTGTACAATTCAGAGAAATTTTTTTACCAGCTATTTTGTACATGCAAGTTTTTTAGTAGTTTAATTCTAGAAAACACATTTTTAAAATAGGATGGAATCCCACCATGTCTTTGTTTCTCTTTTTTAATTGTATTTAAATGGGTTGTCTCAATACAGGGATTGATAGCTATGTTAAAGATCTTGCAAAAACAAGTCATTTTGCAAAATGTCTCCATTAACAGTGTCCTACCTATTCCTGTTTCTGACAGCACCATCACCCTTGAGCCACTCTTGACAATTGTGAAGAACAAATGTCTGTTAGAAACAACATTTTTTACAATAGGACCTGTAGTATAGTTGCATGTCACAGCAAAATGTCCCCAAAAATTCAAAGCATGACCCTTGAGCCACTTTGGACAATTGTGAAGAACAAATGTCTGTTAGAAACAACATTTTTAGAATAGGACCTGTAATATTGCTGCATTTCAAAGCAGCATGACCCAAAAAAATTATAAATATGACTTCTCAGCACTGTTAAAAATTGTGAGGGAGAAATGCCATTTAGAAGCCACATTTCTGTTCCAAAGGACCATGATTATTGCTGTATCTCACAGCAACATGACCCAAAAAATTATAAATATGACTTCTCAGCCACTATTAAAAATTGTGAGGGAGAAATGCCACTTAAAAGCCACATTTCTGTTCCAAAGGACATAATTATAGCTGTATCTCACAGAAAACATGACCTCAAAACCATTGACAATGCGAAAACTTCAAAGATAAAGTGAGTAAATGGAAAACGGTTTTGGGTCATGAAACCTTGCTGTCTTTTTACAGTCTCCTCACAGCAAAACCAGCAAAATAAAACTGTTGGGGAAAAGAGAATAAAAATTTGCAGTAAGAAATGATCATTTTAAAAAAAAGTTTCAAGGGGACCATTTCTGTTTGAAGAGGAATGTGAAGTAGACCAGCAATTAATCGGTGACCTCGGCAATTGGGGCCACAACATCATCAGAGATCCATGCCTGATTCATCGTCAAACTGGCAGAAGGAGAAGGGGTAGGATGGGTCTCTGGTGGTGCTGGTGGTACTCGGGCGACGGTGGAGGCTGAAGCGGAGGCTGATCCCTATCATGACTCTCAGAGACATGGGCAGGGGAAAGGAAACGCTTGGTGGGGCGGAGGAGGAGGAGGAGGCGGAGACAGAGGTGTGACCAGTGGTTGGAGGCCCGGCGTCGGTCTTGCCTTTTTTGGCCAAGTGTTGCCTCCATTTAACTCATGCATTCGCTGAAAGTGACTAGACATGTTTTGGGGGTGGTTAACCACCTAAGGTTTTTGCCTCTACTTATGCGTTTTACGGCAAAGGCGGCATATGACATGCTGGGGGAAAAAGAGGCTTGCTCAAAGAAGGCCAGGCTTGAGAGGTCCTGGACCTTTTTGACCGGCGATAAGCAGGAGCCGGGTTTGCGCTGACCGTGGCTGGCGGAATTATAAACAGCGGACTTCTGCGGGCCCCCCTCTCCCTTTTTGAGGCGGAACCCGTACTGACACTACCCCATCGTCTTCCTCCTCGTCCAGTGATGAAGGGGCTCGCAAGCAAATTCTGCTGAAAGAACCACGTTGGATCCGCAATGTCGTCATCAAACTCATCATCATCATCAACACAGGTGACTTCGTCGCCTGACATTCTGCATCCAGGAGCTGCGGGCTACAAGCAAGGGGACTGCAAGGCGTTGCCGACCGCCCGGGATTTTTTTCCGATTGACCGGCTTCCTTCCCTCCTCCGATGGCATCAGTAAAATGGGCGTCAGAGCAGAGAAAATCATCCTCTTTGGCCTCTTGATCTTTTAACATGCCTTCTGACCCTAACCGCATTTTGTCTCAAAGAGGTCTTCAGAAAATGGATTATCCACAGTGGTGGTACACGAGTTGACATTTGGGCTGCTTCATGTTGGAGGCTGCTGATGATGCTGTGGACGGGCAAATTTTTGGCCATGACTGGGAGGAGAGGAGGTAAGACTGGGATGCAGGTTGCATTAACCACTGAAGGACAGATTGGTGACGCTGTTCGTTACTGAGATTCACAGGGCCCTGGGCCCAGCGATGACAGGCCTGACGGTCCTGCAACTGGACGATCCGCTGGCATGCGTGTTGTCGCCAGCACTGGAAGGAGCAACTTCTCTCGTACCTCTACCTCCATGTCCTACCCCCCTCTTTGCTCGCTTACCACCTGAATTTCACTCCATGTTCAGAAATATAAAAAATTTGAGAAGGTATGGAATAGTTTTGGAAAGTCTCTTATTAAAAGACGGCAAATCACAGCTATTCTCAAATCCCTCAAATCAAAACAAAATTGCTGGATTCAAATTTAACTGCAAAGTAGATCTATCAACAAAGCTTGACTGACCAAAAGTGAAAAAACACCTGTCTGAAATGTATACGGATATTAAAAGGTATTTTTGGCACCTTTCAATTCACCTACGGTGACTACAAAATTGCTGTATTCACATTTAACTGCAAAGTAGCTCTATCAACTAAGCTGGCCTGCGCCAAAGTGAAAAAACACGTATCTGAAATGTATTCGGATAATAAAAGGTATTTTTGGCACCTTTCAATTCACCTGTGGTGACTACAAAATTGCTGTATTCACATTAAGTGCAAGGTGCCTCAATGAACAAAGCTGTAGTGCGCCAAAGTGAAAAAACACGTATCTGTAATGTATTCGGATAATAAAAGGTATTTTTTGGCACTTTTCAATTCACCTGTGGTGACTACAAAATTGCTGTATTCACATTTAACTGCAAAGTAGATCTATCAACAAAGCTGGCCTGCGCCAAAGTTAAAAAACACGTATCTGAAATGTATTCGGATAATAAAAGGTATTTTTGGCACCTTTCAATTCACCCGTGGTGACTACTTAATTTCTGTATTCAAATATAACTGCAAAGTAGCTCTATCAACAAAGCTGGCCTGCGCCAAAGTGAAAAAACATGCATCTGTAATGTATTTGGTTAATAAAGGTATTTTTGGCACCTTTTAATTCACCTGTGGGGACTACAAAATTGCTGTATTCCCATTTAAGTGCAAGGTGCCTCAATGAACAAAGCTGTAGTGCGCCAAAGTGAAAAACACGTATCTGTAATGTATTCGGATAATAAAAGGTATTTTTTGGCACCTATCAATTCACCTGTGGTGACTACAAAATTGCTGTATTCACATTTAACTTTAAAGTAGATATATCAACAAAGCTGGCCTGCGCCAAAGTGAAATAACTCGTATCTGAAATGTATTCGGATAATAAAAGGTATTTTTGGCACCTTTCGATTCACCTGTGCTGACTACAAAATTGCTGTATTCACATTTAACTGCAAATTAGCTCTATCAACAAAGCTGGCCTGCGCCAAAGTGAAAAAAAAAAAAAAAACTGAAATGTATTCGGATAATAAAAGGTATTTTTGGCACCTTTCTTTCCCCCTTGTACAAAAAAAATTTCTGTATTCCATTTAAGTGAAAAGGTGCCTCAATAAACAAAGCTGTAGTGCCCCAAAAGTGAATAAACACGTATCTAAAAATGTATTGGGATAATAAAAGGTATTTTTGGGCACCTATAAACCCTGTCCCGATAAAAATTGCTGGATTCTAATTTAATCAAGGGCTATACAACAAAGCGGGAATGGAAAAATTGAAAATTTAAAACACCTTTAAAATGTATAGATAAAAAAAGGGTGGAGTTTTGCAAACCTAAAAAAGAGACCTCATTACTAGAAAAAAGTGTATCCTAATATAAAGTTCAGGCGCCCCTTCCAGGAAATATTTCAATAGAAAACTGTTAATAATAAAGCATTGCGTGCAATGTCTACTATAAGTTTGGTAACTATTAGTATTCTTTATGAGCTTGTCTGTGTTCGCCCCGGGGGCCCCCCCCCCCCTCCTCCCCCCTGATTTTCAGGTTTTAATTTCCCCTTAAAAATTCTCTCCTAACACTAAAATCTTTCAAACTCTGATCTAACTAGTTGTAAGTCACAGCTAACAGAGGCTTTTTCTGTGAAGAAATGAATAATTTCGCTGAGCTTTTGGACAAAGCAGAGCGCCGTCCCCTGCTATGAGACGTGAAGACACTGATCGAATAGGAAAAGGGGTGTTTTATGTAAAAAAAAGGGGCTGTATTTTTTAGCCAATCGCAATCATAAAAACACCCGCATGACGTGCCCCACACATCTACCCTGCTCTTTCGCAAGCGATTTTCTGGGCCCCAAAAAAACGGGCGCCGAAAAGGGGCGATTTTTGTGTTTAAGTTTTTCCTTTTGATGACAAAAATTTCGATCACAAAAAAACTGTGCCGATTTAACTTTTCGTAAAAATCGCTAACACTCTAGTTTTAGTAGAACACCCTTTTTTCATTTGAAAAAATTTTTTTTCCCTTTTAAAAGAAACTTTTAATTTCGATTAAAATGTTTTTTCCCCCCTTACCTCCCCAAATTTTTTTGTTTCCGACCATTTTGGGTGAGGGTTTTTTCTACCTTTTGTCCCCCAAGGTTTGTTGCACACTCCCCAAAATCTTAAACTTTGGGAACCTGTATGCACTATCATTTTTGGGCGGCAACAAGGATTAGGTACCTGGATGAGGGAATTACTGAGGTAAAAACATTTATTAGTTATACATGTATGCATGTGTAGGGGTGAATAGCGCCTATTTAAGGAGGTGGGTCACTCATCAGCCTTGCCTCCCTATTATCTAGGTTGCCAATCTATCTTAATGAGGATCTCTTTAGATGACTGCATACATACACATTAAAGAGAAGATAAGTATCATTCATTATCAATAACCTTTTAGGATATGATATAATACTCATTTTTAAATTCCAAGTTACCATAAGTATTTAATGTTAAATGCCAAAAAGAGTAGTATTTTTGCCTTCAGTTTATGCATAGGCTCCTCTGATGAACCCTGATACTTGGGGGGAAATGCGTTGGGATAACGAATTAAATTAATTTTGGGAAAAACTTTTGGCTGGGTTTTTAAGGGGGTTTCAAAAAGTTTTCATACAAATAAAAATGAAAATTTTTACCGCCCGTTAGAGGGGACCCTTTTTTGGGCATCTCCCCCCCTGACAGACAAATCTGAGGGGGATACATTTAAAAAGTAAAATAACATTTTCCTCAACTGTAAGAACTCTTTAAGAC
>JAODAL010057516.1:0-22631 GCA_025379985.1 Phyllomedusa bahiana
TTTCTCCATGCCAATGTGTACACAAAAGGGACACGGGGACAGAGGTTGAGTCAACTTTAATCCATGTCAACTGGCTGCAAGTGTGGTTTAGTTATTGCCAACACCTGTTAGGTGCCACACAAATTAGAGAAGCATCATATGATTTTTCAAACAGTGCCAATACCTTTGTCCACCCCCTTTTTATGTTTGGTGTGGAATTATATCCAATTTGGCTTTATGGCAATTCTTTTTGTGGTTTTCCATTGAAGACAAATTAAATGAAGATAATAATACCAAATAATTTGTGATTGCAATCATTTTCAGGAAAAAACCGAGTATTATCTGACAGAATTGCAGGGGTGCCAATACTTTTGGCCACCACTATATAACAACAATATCTAATCATACTTGTTTATTGTAAAGTAATCCGCCGCTTAGTGCACACAAAGGGAAAAAAAAACAACTTTGTTCCAAAAAATATAAAAACAAGATTTGCATCCAATGTCCGGACTCCCAAATTGTATTACCTGAAAATATAAAAGAAATACATATATGTGAGAAAATTATTCTAAAAAAATATTTTTTTTTAAAAAAAGGACATTTACGCCTATCAGATGAAAGATGACATATTAAATTTTAAATTCTATATTCAGGCCAAAAGTTTGTACAGTTTGTAATTCAAAAATCCACCTACTCTCCTTCTTTTTTAAAAGCTTCTCACGATCACCACCCCGACACAAATGAGGGACAGAATCTATGACTCTAAATCTCAGTTGTGAGATAGAATGTCTCAACTCTACAAAAAGTTTAGCAACTGGAGCATCCGTTATCCTATTCCTAATCGTACTCTTATGTTTATTAATCTGTTGTCTGATCTCCATTGTAGTCTCACCTACATATAAAAATCCACAAGGACAAGAAAACAAATAAACCATATAGCTGGACCGACAAGTATATCTATTCCTTACCATTTTGGGGATGACATTTTTTTTCTCCTTGAATCATATTGTTGCAGTTGCAACAATTTAAACATGAAAAATTTCCCTTTTTGGGTGTGGCTAAAAACGTTTGAACCGAACCCCTCTTTTTTGAACTAACCTATCTCCTAAGTTCTTATTTCTCTTGTAGGCCATCATGGGGACTGTTTGAAATTCAGGTATTAGCGGAAATTGGTCACGTAGTATTTCCAATTTTCTCGCAGGATCCTTGTAATAGAATGACTACATTCATTAAAGGTTGAAACAAATGATAACCTCTTATTAGGGTTTTTCCTCCTACTCCTAACATCTATCAAATCCTCTCTTTTAATAGTATCCAGTCTTTGGACTTGTTGAAACAATAACTTCTTTGGGTAACCGCTAGAAATAAATTTACTACACATGATTTCCAGTTTTTCATCCAACTTATCTTGTTCCGACACAATCCTTTTAACCCTCAGCAATTGGCTGCAGGAAACATATTAGGCTGAAGCGTTGCAAAGCTTTGGTGTTGCTCACTTCCTGCTTTTAAATGCTGTCATCCATTTGCTATTTTTTGGGACCTCTATGGTGAGTAAGGGCTCACTTACCCACGGGACATACTTTGCATCTTAGCCTATCATTGGTGGAATACTCTGTGCTGTTCCTATTTTGGATTTTCAGACCCCTAGAAAGTATCAATGCAAACTGATCATATGTGTTTGAATTTGCAACTTATCCCACATTTGCATTGGCTCTCATTGAATTGCCAACGCAGTCCGAGCTTTTGAACATCGGGTTGCCTTGATGCCCCAAAAGCTACTGAGAAATCAGACTGGCCGGCTGAGCCAGACACAATAGAAGAGAGTTGGCCGTAATGCCTGCAACCAATTAGCAAATGTTGCGGTAAGAGTCACTACTAGTGTTGAGCGATTACGTTGACCATCAACATCGGTCGATGGTCGATAGTCGACTATCATCGACAAGATAGTCGATAGTGAGTGGTCGATTATGAGCGATGACCATTAAAGTCTATGGGAGAGCAACAACACCTTCATTTTTACACCCAAACAGGGCTGGAGAAGCTGGAATTAACATCCACAACAGTCAAATGGATATGTGCTACATCTTAGGCAACACACTTAGGTTATAAAAGCCACAGAAAAAAAATCACACACCATTCACTATCCCTGTCTTGTACCACAGCATGACCCTTAAACCTGCATCACCCACAAATTAAAAAGTGCCAGAAGGCAGTATGATTTGAACCATCATTTTACTTGAACTGGACATTGAATATCCCTGTCCTGGAACGCAGCATGAGCCCCAAACCTGTATGACCCCCAGATTTAAAAGTGCCGGAAAAAGGAGTCTTTCAACCACCATTTTAGTTGAACTGGACATTGACTATACATGTCCTGGGCCACAGCATGAGCCCCAAACCTGCATGACCCCCAGATTCAAAAGTGCCAGGAAAAGGAGTCTTTCAACCACCATTTTAGTTTCACTGGACATTGACTATACCTGTCCTGGGCCACAGCATGAGCCCCAAACCTGCATGACCCCCAGATTAAAAAGTGCCGGAAAAAGGAGTCTTTCAACCACCATTTTAGTTGAACTTGACATTGACTATATCTGTCCTGTACTGCAGAATGACCATTAAACCTGTCTGACCCACAGATTAAAAAGTGCTGGGAAAAGGAGTCTTTGAACCACCATTTTAGTTTCACTGGACATTGACTATACCTGTCCTGGACTGCAGTATGACCATTAAACCTGTCTGACCCCCAAATTAAAAGTGCCGGGAAAAGGAGTCTTTCAACCACCATTTTAGTTGAACTTGACATTGACTATATCTGTCCTGTACTGCAGAATGACCATTTAACCTGTCTGACCCACAGATTAAAAAGTGCCGGGAAAAGGAGTTTTTCAACCACCATTTTAGTTGAACTGGACATTGACTATACCTGTCCTGGACCGCAGTATGACCATTAAACCTGTCTGACCCCCAAATTAAAAAGTGCAGTGAAAAGGAGTCTTTGAACCACCATTTTAGTTGAACTGAACATTAACTATATCTGTCCTGTACCGCAGAATGACCATTAAACCTGTTTGACCCACAGATTAAAAAGTGCCGGAAAAGGAGTCTTTCAACCACCATTTTAGTTGAACTGGACATTGACTATACCTGTCCTGGACTGCAGTATGACCATTAAACCTGTCTGACCCCCAAATTAAAAAGTGCGGGGAAAAGGAGTCTTTCAACCACCATTTTAGTTGAACTTGACATTGACTATATCTGTCCTGTACTGCAGAATGACCATTTAACCTGTCTGACCCACAGATTAAAAAGTGCCGGGAAAAGGAGTTTTTCAACCACCATTTTAGTTGAACTGGACATTGACTATACCTGTCCTGGACCGCAGTATGACCATTAAACCTGTCTGACCCCCAAATTAAAAAGTGTCGGGAAAAGGAGTCTTTGAACCAACATTTTAGTTGAACTGTACATTAACTATATCTGTCCTGCACCGCAGAAATGACCATTTAAACCTGTCTGACCCACAGATAAAAAAGTCCCGGGAAAATAGGAGTCTTTCAACCACCATTTTAGTTTCACTGGACATATACTGTCCCTGTCCTGGGTAGCGCTTGCCCCTCCGTATGAGTGCAGACCAATGGAGCTTCACTTGGAAATACTGGTGGTTAACGCTCCTGTTCCACCCCGGTGCCCTTTTTCTTGCCATTCTTTTTCTTATTTTACTCAACGTGCTGGAGGAAATTGTCTCTGTACTTTTTTCTCTGTCCGTGCTCCATACTCCATGTCCTCTGAATAACCTACATCTGGTCAAGTTTTCCTGTACCTCCCTTGTACAATTCAGAGGAATGTTTTACCAGCTATTTTGTACATGCAAGATTTTTAGTAGTTTAATTCTAGAACACACATTTTTAAAATAGGATGGAATCCCACCATGTCTTTGTTCTCTTTTTTTAATTGTATTAAATGGGTTGTCTCAATACAGGGATTGATAGCTATGTTAAAGATCTTGCAAAAACAAGTCATTTTGCAATATGTGTCCATTAACAGTGTCCTACCTATTACTGTTTCTGACAGCACCATCACCCTTGAGCCACTCTTGACAATTGTGAAGAACAAATGTCTGTTAGAAACAACATTTTTTTATAATAGAACCTGTAGTATAGCTGCATTTCAAAGCAAAATGCCCCCAAAAATTCAAAGCATGACCCTTGAGCCACTTTGGACAATTGTGAAGAACAAATTGTCTGTTAGAAACAACATTTTTTTATAATTGGACATGTAGTAATTGCTGCATTTCAAAGCAGCATGACCCAAAAAATTATAAAAAATGACTTCTCAGCCAACTGTTAAAAATTGTCAGGGAGAAATGCCACTTAGAAGCCACATTTCTGTTCCAAAGGACCATGATTATTGCTGTATCTCACAGCTACATGACCCCAAAAAATTATAAATATGACTTCTCAGCCACTATTAAAAATTGTGAGGGAGAAATGCCACTTAGAAGCCACATTTCTGTTCCAAAGGACCTAATTATTGCCTGTATCCACAGCAACATGACCCAAAACCATTGACAGTGCGAAAACTTCTAAAGATAAAGTGAGTAAATGGAATACGTTTTTCATAAACCTTGCTGTCTTTTACAGTCTCCTCACAAGCAAAACCAGCAAAATGAACAGTTGGGAAAAGAGAATAAAAATTGCAGTAAGAAATGATCAAATTAAAAAAAAAAGTTTTAAGAGGACCATTTCTGTTTAAAGAGGAATGTGAAGTAGATCGGCAACTAATCGGTGACGCTCGGCAATTGGGGCCACAACATCATCAGAGATCCATTGCCTGATTCATCTTGATGAAAGTCAAACGTCCACATTATCTGTGGATAGCCGGATGCGTTTGTCTGTAATGACTCCTCCAGCTGTGTTTGAAGGCCCGCTCAGTTAATGACGCTGGCTGCTGGGCAGGACAACACCTCTATTGCGTGGCGAGCGAGCTCGGGCCATTCTCCATTTTGGATACCCAGAAGTCTATTGGGTCCGGAACACATACAAAAACATCGGTGTTGAAACGCAGATAGTCGTGCACCATGATCTTAAGCTGGTCTCTGTGTGTTGGATGTGTGCCCTGCATTGCATGCTTGGTGAGGTGGTAAATAAAGATTGCCAGAGTCACCCATTAGGTTTCTCCCACCTTGGCCTGCTGCTGCTGCTGCCGCTAACGGCTGCTTGGCACTCTACTGCTGTCACGTCGCTGATGTTGTTCCACCGTGACATTTGGGGAACGTGAAGCAGACGCAACAGATGTCTCCAGTTGATCAATCAGCAAGGTCTCCATTTCATGCATGTTACTCTCTATTTGGGTGGGTGGAAGGAAAGTGCTGAGTTTTGTTTTGTACCGGGGATCCAGGAGGGGGGCCCCCCCAGTAACTATTGTTCATTTTGATGGCCTTAATACGAGGATCATGTTGGAGGAAATGGAGCATCCAAGCACTCATGTGAGAGATGGAGCCTTTTTATTTCCCAAGCCTCTGGGTCAGGGGCACTAGCAAACTGATCTTCCTCATCTTCCTCCTCCGCCTCAAATTCACGCCAACCTCTTTCCAAAGGGAGGGAACGTCGGGGAAAGTCGGTGTCTAGGAATACCTCCTCCTCTTCCGCTGCCCTCCGGGACAGCTTCAACACAGCCCTGACTTGCCTGAGATGATGCACCCTGAGAGCTGATGCACCCACCCTTTCACTAGCTCTGGACCAAGAACACTGCCTAATGAAGACCAATGAAATTGTGAAACTGTCGGCCTTGTGGATTTGACGGAGAGAAAGGCTCCGTGTCCGCAATCTGTGTCCGTTCTCCTCCTCCGTCGCTGGCGGGACCTGTTGTTTCAGAGTGTCCAACGATTGTTCCAGAACAAAAGGGCACCACAATGCTCATGCTGACAAGGGCATTGTCCACACTGACCATTTTGGTGGCTTCTTCAAAACTGGGAAGGATGGTGCAGGAGCTCTTTCACCTGCCCCCACTCTCGGTGGCTCAACACCCGAGGTCCGCACCGCTGCTTGTCAGGCCATGTGTCACTTCGTACTGCGTAATGGCATTGCGCTGCTGCCACAGTCGCTGGAGCATGTGGAGGGTGGAATTCCAGCGTTTTGCCACTCAACAATGAGACGGTTGAGGGGTGGCCGAGCTGACCTGCAACGTAGCCAGGCGGGACGAAGCAGGTGCGAACGGCGGAAGTGCGAACTTTGACTTCGAGCCTTCCCCAGCAGGCAGTCCAGACCCGGGTAGCTCTTTAGAAAATTCTGGACGACAAGGTTCATGACATGTTCCAGGCAAGGGATGTGCTCCAGTCTACCGATCTTAAGGGCGGCCAGCAGATTTCGCAAGTTATCGCACACCACCTTGCCTGGCACAAGGTTCTTGGCACCCAGCCAGCGCTCAGTCTCGTTGCGGAGAGCCGTCCACAGCTCCTGACCTGTGTGTGGACAGTCTCCAAGACAGATTAATTTCAACACGGGCCTGGTTTCTCTGGGCACGTGATGCCACCAGAGGACCTTTAGGGAAAAACCCTGCACCATCCCCGCGGTTTTGAAGAGCGTTTCCCCCGAGCCTGAGAGCCACCGTCACCCCCCGAGCCATCCACCCACCTCACCCCGTGAGCTGTCACAGAGAAATAGCGGCCTTGGCCGTGCTTACTAGTCCATGTGTTGGTGGTCAGATGGACTTTTCCGCCACAGATGCAACAAGCGCTTGAAATTTTAGATGACACGTGCTGGCCAGGGCAGGGACGGCTTTTTCTGGCAAAGAAATGCCCCTCCGGCATCTGGTATTGGGGGCAGGCAAGGGCCATGACGTGGCGGAACCCATCTGTGTCCACCAGACGGAAAGGGAAAATTTCCAAGGCCAAAAGCCTTGCAATGCCGCATTCAGGTTTTTTTGGCTTTGGGAGGTTTGGGTTAAGGTTTTTCTGCTCCCAAACCTGGAAGACAAAAGGGCGGGCTGCAAGACTGGCCCTGACGGCGTGCGGGTCGTCAAACGGCGGAAAGAGAAGGGGTAGGGGGGGTCTCTGGGTTTTGCGGTAGTACTCGGGCGACATAGGCTGAACGGAGGCTGATCCCTGATCATGACTCTGAAGACAGGGGCACTGAGGAACGCTTGGTGGGGGCGAGGAGGAGGAGGCAGACGAGGGTGTGACGGGGTTTTGGGGGCCCCGGGTGTCAGTCTGGCCTTTTTTGGCAAGTATTGCCCCCTTTTAAACTCATGCATTCCTGCATGGACTAACATGTTGGTGGTGTTAACCACCTAAGGTTTTTTCCTCTACTTATGCGTTTACGGCATAGGGGGCATATGACATCGCTGGGTGAACAAAGGTTGGTAAAAAGAAGGCCCCAGCTTGAGGGGTCCGACGTTTTTGACGGCAAAGCGGGGAGCGGGGGGTTTGGCTGACCGTGGCTGGCGGAATCATACAGGGGACTTCTGCGGGGGGGGGGGGGGGGCCCTCTCCCTTTTTGAGGGGGAACCCGTACGACACTACCCCACTCTTCCCCTCTCCATGATGAAGCCTCCGCAAGAAATTTCTGCTGAAAAGACCATTTTGGGACCCAATGTGTCATCAACACCCCATCAACACGGGTATTGGTCGTCCACATTCTCATCCGGGACTGCGGGGTACAAGCAAGAGTTACTGCAAGGAGTTGCCGACCCCCGGGATTTTTTCCGATTGACCGGGCTTCCTTCTCCTCCCCCCTGTGGGATCTAACTGGCCATTAAACAGAGAAAATCATCCCCTTTGGCCCCTTTTATCTTTTTAAAATGCCTTTATGTTAGCCCCTTTATGCCTTTTTCACAAAAAGGTCTTCAGAAAAAGGAATTTTCCCCAGTGGGGGTTTCACAGTTTAAATTTGGGCTGCTTTATTTGGACGGGTCGGTGATGCTGATGACGACATTTTGGCCGTGACGGGGGGGACAGGAGGTAAGACTGCTGGGTGCAGGTTGCATTAACCACTGAAGGGCAGATTGGCACGCTGTTCTTCTGAGATTTACAGGGCCCGACCCAGCGATGACAGGGCCTGACGTCCTGCAACTGAGGATCCCCTGGCAGCGTTTGTGCCACACTGGAAGGGGCAAAACCCTTTTCTCGTACCTCTACCTCCATTTCCAACCCCCCTCTTTCTCGCTTACCACCTGAATTTCGCTCCATGTTTTAGAAATATAAAAACTTTGAAGGATGGAAAGTTTTGGGAAAATCCTTATTAAAAGACGGCAAAACCCAGCTATTTTCAAATCCCTCAAATCAAAAAAGAATTTCTGGATTCAAAAATAACTGCAAAGAGATCTATCAAAAAAGCTGGCCCGCGCCAAAGTGAAAAAACACATATCGAAAGTATTGGGTAAACAAGGTATTTTTTGGCACCTACAAATTTACCTTGGTGACTAAAAATTGCGTTTTTAAATTTCACGCAAATAACTATCAACAAAGCGGGGCCTGCCCCAAAGTAAAAAACACGTATCTGAAATATATTGGATAATAAAAGGGGTTTTGGCACCTTCAATTCACATTTGGGTTTACTACAAAATTTTTGGATTCAAATTTAACTGCAAATAACATATCAACAAAGCTGGCCTGCGCCAAAGTGAAAAAACACGTACTGAAATGTATTAGATAATAAAAGGTATTTTTTTGCACCTATAATTCACCTGTGGTGACTACAAAATTGCTGGGTTCAAATTTAACTGCAAAAATCTATCAACAAAGTTGGCCTGCGCCAAAGTGAAAAAACACGTACTGAAATGTATTCGGATAATACAAGGTATTTTTGGCACCTATCAATTTCCCCCTTGGGGGACTAAAAAAATTGTTTTTTATTTAATTTTAATGCAAGCTGCCTCAATGAACAAAGCGTAGTGCGCCAAAGTCAAAAAACACGTATCTTTTATGTATTCGTATAATACAAATATTTTGGGCACCTTTAAATTCACCGGGGGACTAAAAAAATTGCGGGATTCAGATTTAAGTGCAAGCGCTCAATGAAAAAAGCTGTAGTGCCCAAAGTCAAAAAACCGTATCTGTTATGTTTTTCAAATACAAGTTTTTTTTTGGCCCCTTTTAAATTTCACCTGTGGTGACTATAAAATTGCGGATTCAAATTTAAGTGCAAGGGGGAATATCAAAAAAGGGGAAGGGGAAAAATTTAAAATGAACCCCTATCTGAAATGTATCTAAAATAAAAGTGAATTTTGCACCTAAAAAGGGAGACCTGCAGTTACAAAAAGATGTGCCTATAAGTTCAGGCTGCCCAATATCCAGGAAATATTTCAATAGAAAGTTTTGGTAATTTTAAACCAAAAATCTTTAAAAAGGCTGCTGTGTTCCCCGCGGGGCCCCCCCCACCCATCCCCCCTCTGACTTAACAGGGGTAATGCCCCTTTTAAAATTCTCTCCAACAAAAAAAAACTTCCAATCTCTAATCTAACAAATTGAAGGGATCCAGCTAATAGTAGAGGTTTCTCTTAAGAAATAGAAAATTTCGCGACTTTTTGGGACACAAGCAGAGCGAAAGCCCCTTCTGCTTGAGACGCTGAAACACTAAGGCTGAACAGAAACGTTCTATGTAAAACGAGGTCATGTGATTTTTCCACCAACGCAACCATACACACCCAGTCATGACTCGCACACACATCCACCCGCCTATTCTGTAAGCTGATTTGCTGGGCCCCCAATAGACAGGAAGCGCCCAAAAGGCCGATCTTAAAAAGATATGCCCCCCCAATTTTTAACCAAAAAATCGCATATCAAAAATTTCGATCAAAATAAAAAAAAGTGCCGATTTCAAATTGTCATAAAATCGCTCAACACTAGTCACCACCTGAATTTCTCCTCCTCTTTTTTTATTGTTATTCCTGCCCTTGTTCAAATTAAACTTTTCCAGTGGAAGGAGAGAAATAATCTCTATGTACTCATCCATCCATTTTTTTTTCACTCGATCTTAAAATAAGCCACCAACGGGCCCTAAAAACAGATAGGCACACCCGTCTCATACTCTCCCAATAATAGCCATAAATCATAACTTAACCCCACAGCTGCTAAACCTCTACCTAAAGGGACCACTGACTGCACCCACGCCAACACGGGGGAAGACTCCCACTCAATCCTGGAGTAAACTTCTCGTAAAATCCCACAACTCAGTCACTTCTTCCTCACTACCTGATTGTGATTTATATAACGGACAAAAGGAAACTATCCCCACCCAAGTGATAAACCCTTGAGACATAGAAATATAGGGAAATGAATAAGACATACAAGTATACTCACCAGGCTGAGCAGTGGCTGCGGACCCACCAGCCACAAATTCAGACTCCTGTCGCCTGTCAGCATCATCCAGCTCTCTGCATACACCATTGTGCCTCACTGACTCTTCAGCATCCATGCCACCGCCGGATAGACCGCCAAGACCAATTCTCTGTGAAGGGGTGTTTGATAGCAAAGCCCTTATGGCCTTGGCCCCATGAAGAAGAGATGTTTAGGAAGGGCCATCCGAATGTTGCCTCACACAATCCGTATGACCCATCTCCAGATCCTGCTGCATTGAAGAGCTATGGACTGTAACAAAGACCACTAGAGAGCACCTGCTGCATTCTCAGACTGGCACCACACCAGAGAAACCTGCTGCAGTGAGGGTCGGGGGGAGTGGGAGAGAGTTTGGCTGACAGAGGCTGCAGCAGGCAACAATTCCAATTCTGGGAGAGATGCCTGCTACCCCTCGCTGGGCCCGACTGCCTGAGAGGATGACTCCTAGGTCAGGACACATGGCCCCAAGCTGAAGACCATGCAACCTAACCTGAAGGATCCCATGAAGGGCTCCTGTGCCGCCCCCGAGCCCTGAGCCCAAAGTGTGGGCTGAGCCATTGCAGGAGCCGGAGTCAGAGCAGGAGTCAACTCCGCTGCACCACTAATTTCTTCCTGAACCCACTCCCACAGCCATTCAGGGCCACAGGAGCCTGACGTTACACTCACACTCTATAAGACATCATCCACAGATGCCATGGAACAGGAGAACAGAGGCACAGCACACTTCACACACTTGTAGGGTTCATCTCTCTTCTCCAACTGCCTGGAGAGATCTACATTTAGCCTCTTTCTGGCTCCTTCTTCCCATACTTGTACCCACTCCCTGCACACTGGGTTATGTAGAGACTCCCCTCCCATGCACAATAAGCCTAGACAAATCATATCTGAGGAGGACACATTATATCTGTAGCCTGTGCAGCTGAACAATGAATACATATCAATGTTTTTATATTGTTACATTCCCGGTCCATTGTACGGATGCACACCCCCACCGCCTGTATAAATTTGACACTGGTTATGTCTATTATATCTAAAATTTTCATTCTACCATACTCACTTGCCATATCTTGCCTGTTTTTGTTTTTGTTTTCCGTGCGCTGCGACGGGTGCGCATGCGCAGTGTTGCCAGTTCTTCTTTGCCAATACTGATGCTTTGATAGCTACTGCGCATGATCGGAAATTTACCATTACGTCATTTCCATTTGCCCGTTGAACATTGCGTCGGGACTCCAGCGTTCACTCATGTTGGTAAGTGCCAATGTACTAATTAATTCTATTGTATTTTTCATGCGGTGGGCGTGTCTATCCGTATAAGTGGACGGGGATTAGTTCTATGCATTATCGCTATGAGTAAGGGCATACGTTGCTTTGCGCCCGAAATGCGTTAGCGTTGCACCTTTTGCAAACTCCATGCTGTAACCACTGCCTATTGTTGCATTTGCTGGTGAGTGCTTTTTTCTTCTCGACAACTTTTAAAGAAAGCCAAATAAATTTTGTTATGTTTTGATTGGAAAACATTTATTGCGTGCTGGATACTTCCTCTTTCTTCAGTCACTTGCCGTTTCTTGGAACGAGCATCCGAGCATTGCAAAGTACACAACCCCTTTAAATTAGGAACTTTGGACTACTTTTAGATGTTGGTGTTTACTCATTGTCCTAAAATTGAATGGTCAGTCTACCCCTTTGTTTAAGAATAATTTAGAAAAAAAAAATGCTACAATAGAACTAGTTCAGTTAAAAAGAGACAAGAAAGACTACAAAATAGTACAGCTTTCTTTGTCCCAGAAACAGCACTGCACAGTGCTGCAAAGATACTTATGAAGAGACATCGTTGTCACTTGCTAATTACCAGTCTAGCAATAAAGGACACAATACTGGCTGATACAAATTGATGTGCACTATGTCAGTATGTCATTAAAAGCTGTAAGGTTTTTAGAAAACATAATACTGTGTGCTGCACAAAATACACGGCAATTTATTTTTAGAGCTTTGCTTAACGTTATAAAAATTTTCAGTTGTTAAATATGTCAACAAACTTATTCGTGCATCTATAAATTTTACAATTATGCCAAGGAGCATACATTATTAAAAATTCTCTTAATTGATTTAATTTGCAATCTCCTAATGTATAAACTTCTAAAACGCATCATATACCTAAAAACACATTATTAACCAAGAGAAAAGTCAATAGTGTATTTTTTTCTGAAATAACCTACCATCTGTAGAACACATACTATTGATTTTCACATTGTGATAGCAGCCAACTTCTCTGCTCATTAAATTTTCCCAATATTTTAGAATTTATATTATGTTTGCTAGATTTTTTCAACACTTGAAATCTCGCTTTTTATATACTATTGAATTGGCTTTCCATAAGTATATCTGAAGTAACTGGAAGCCGTCAAAATACACCTTTTTTAATGGGTAGCGTATTTAAAAAGTGTAATTAGTTTAAAGCAGTTTAATTTAAACACCACATTAATTTTGTCACAAGGCAAATAAATGCATATATTAATGCTTTTGAATACACCTACATATAGTATACAGACAACACATGGTTATTTACATACCAGTTATTTGTCAATAGTTTGGATATGTTTATTTCATTATTTAATAGAGAAAATGTAGAAACACACCTATTTATATCAATCTTCTCTGGACTATTTTATTATTAATAAGAGAAGGGAAAAGTCATATCTCTTACCAAAACCAAAATGGATTAAATTAATATTGATTGTTCACTTAGATTACACAGGACACATCTAAAATGAGTGTTAAAAACAATATGAAGTGTTTTGAGAGGCCACTGCATGAGACATGTAATAAATCAATGTTTTGGTATTCTTCACTTTGCATGTTGAACTGAGGTGGTCCCTATCTGATGTTAATTATTTATCTTTTTAGATTTCATCCATACTAAAGCTATGAGGGGGTAAATTATATATCAGAGGCACTTTGTATGACAATATTTTTGTTTAATTTTTTTCTGAGATTAATTTTTCCAATTTGCTAAATATGTCATTTATAGATGTCCAGGTTCTCATTGAACAAAGCTTTGGTCTAAGGAAGGTACAGTATGTAGAGTCTATGAGGACTTTCCAGCAATAAATCAATTGTAGAGTTATATGGTCTATCGGGTGGCAAAGTCCAAATAGTGAATGGTTAGCCCAGGAAAGATAGATGAAAAGACTTTGGCGATATCAGCAGGGCTGTTTCTAAGCTAAGTTACCCTTTGAGCGGGGTGAAGAAATCCCCCCTCTAGTTTCCAGAGTCGATTGCTAAGATCTTATCAATTGACTTGAGGCTTTAACATCTGACTTAACAACTGTTAGCGACTTCGCAACATAGTAAGTTATATGTCCCCCAGTAAAGGTAATAGAGTCCCCCAGTAAGTAAAATGTCCCCCACTAAAGGTAATTGTGTCGCCCAGTAAGTTATATGTCCCCCCAGTAGGTGGATATATAGTTTATATGTCTCCCAGTGGGTATGTATATAGGTTATATGTCCCCCAGCAGGTATATAGGCAGGTTATAGGTCCCCCAGCAGGTTTATAGGTAGGTTATAGGTCCCCCAAGTAGGGATATTAGGTATGTTTTATGTCTCCCAGTAGGTATATAGGTAGGTTATAAGTTCCCCAGTAGGTAAATAGACAGGTTATATGTCCTCCAGTTGGTATATGGGTAGGTTATAGGTCCCCCAGAGGTATATTGGTCCCCCAGCGGGTATATAGACAGATTAGAGGTCCCCCAGCAATTGTATAGGCAGGATATAAGTCCCCGAGGTATCAAGTAACCACATAGGTAAACAGGTATGTTATATATACCCTAGTAGGTATACAGGTAGTTTATAGGTCCCCCAGTAGGTATCTAGGCAGGTTATAAGTCCCCAGTTGGTATATAGTAGGTTATATGTCCCCAAATTTGTATACAGGTAGGTTATATTTCCCCCAGCAGGTATATAAGTCCCCTGGCGGGTATACAGGTCCCCCAGTTGGTGGATATGTAGGTTATAGTTCCTCCAGCAATTCTAAAGGTATGTTATAGGTCCCCTAGCAGGTAGAGCGATAATTTAAAAAAAAAAAAAAAAAAACAGTTGTCAGGGCTGGGCTGTACTCAGGCTCTAGGGATCTGCAGGCTGCAGCAGCTGATGCACGATCCCCTCCCATGATACACATGCTGCGACAGCTCTGTGAGTGACAGGGGCCTCCACACTCCTGACAGGGGGCGAGTTGCACCAGCCAAGGGGAGGACCCGGAGGCCGCTCCAATCAGCTGCCGGGGCGGTATCCGGGAATCCCAATTTAAAACTCCCTGAAGGCTGGGTGTTTGGCCCTGTGATATTCCTGGCTACCTTGTGTACTTGTTCGGTTTATTGTGTTTTGTTATCTGTGTACCTGACCTCGGCTTGTTCTCTGACCCCGGCTTGTCCCCTGATTTTGTGCTTCGCTTCCTTTTTGGCTTTTGACCTTGGCTTGTTTACGTTTATCCCTTTGGGTTCTGATTTGTGGCTTTGGCGTTCTTTTTGATATTTACCGGACTGTCTTACTATTTTTCCTTCTGACGGCCCCACACTTTAGCAGCGCAGGGACTGTCGCCCAGTTCCATCTGCCACCTAGGGGCAGAAAGTCAAGTAGAGGGACATGGGCTGGGTTCCAGTTAGGTCACTGCACCTCCCTTTGTGGGGACTTTATCACGGGCCCGAAACGCTACTGCTCTCCCATCACTATGGACCCCATGACAGCTCTGGAAAGAGGCAGATGCAGGGGCTTACCCAGCTATCCAGATCTGGCGCTGAGGGTAGAAAACAGGAGGCTCCCCCAAGTCAAGGGGTCTCTGCACTACCTTTCCCTCCTGTGGAACCTACCCAGTTGCCTGACAGGTTCGCAGGTAACGGAAGGCTTTGTGGCATTTGGGAGGTTGTCGCTTATTTTAGGCTCCGCCCACTTCCCTCAGGGAATGAGGAACAAAGGGGTGGGAATTGTTATGTCCTTATACAGGGTCCCCCCCAGGAGTGGCATTTTCGTTACCGCATGACTCCCCTGAAGGGCTTCTGTGCACAGGTTCTTTGCCTTTTTCGGGTTACTTTTTAATCCCCCTGATAGGTAAGCTGTGGCCAAGACTCAGCTGACCACCTTGTGGCAGGGTGAGAAGACTGTGGAGGAGTTTTGTTTCCGATTTCGTCGCTGGTGCGTTCCGTCTGGGTGGAACGACGCAGCTCTCAGATGCCAGTTTAGATTAGGGTTAGCTGACCATGTGAAGGATTTATTGGGGGCTTACCCTACCCCTGGTACTTTAGATGAGGCCATGTCACTGGCCGTTCGTCTGGACAGACTTTTTAAGGGAGAGACAGCAGGAAAAAGGTTCCCCCTCCGGTGGTCCACACCTTGGTCACCCCTAAACCCGTTGTTTCCGTTTTAAAAACCCAGAGGAGCCCATGCAAGTGGGGGCTTTTTCTTTCATTGCGGCTAGTGACCGTAGGAACTACTCGCCCGCATCCAGGGGTTGTGCTTCTTACTGTGGAGAAGATGGACACAGAATTCGGGAAAGCTCCAAAGAAGATCAGGTCGGAAGGGACCCCAACGCCTAGGTGGTCAGCAGGAGGATCACCAGGAGAGCAGGTATTTCCTATTGTATCTAATAAGTTGCTGCTACCAGTTAAGATTTCATACTTGTCGCTGTCGGTTCTGGGAGTGCGTTTGTGGATTTGGATCGCTTCTAATTTTGTTGATGCGCTTTCGCCAAACGTCTGGGCCTACTTGTAGACCGCTATCTGACTTGCTGCAGGTAGTGGCTATTGACTCCACCCCCCTAGCTTGGGGTGCAATCCAAAATTGTACCCTGAGCTGGAGATGGTGGTCGGGTCCATTACATATTGAAAAGTGTATTCATTCGTCATGGAGGGGCTGCCCGCTGATGTGGTTTTGGGGGGTGCCCTGGCTTCAGAAACATAATCCAGTGTTTGACTGGAATTCAGGGAAATTAGTGAGGTGGGGACAGCGGTGTGTTGACAGATGTCTCCTTACCATGCTGGGCAATACTGATGTGAAGGCTAATGTTCTATCTGGAAGCAGCTGTGCAGCGTTGAGGCCCATGGGGCATTTGTGAAGTTTGCGCGGGGCTAAGGGTTCCAGAACTCGTCCTCCTGGTGAACTATGCCCCCCACCCTGTACCTGAACTCATATGTGGTTCAGGAGATGGCTAACCGGTGGCTTATCAGCTGAAATTACCCTCTTCTCTCTGTATAAAATAACGTGTCCCGTCGTGCACTTCGTAAGAGGTATATTCAGCCTGTAACTCCGCCCTCTAGGCCTCCTTCTCCAGTTTGCATAGAGTGGGAGTTAGAAATTGAAGTCGTCCGTAGTTTAGATTCGCGTAAGGCCTAAAGGTCACTGCAGTACCTGGTCCATTGGAAGGGGTATGGTCCTGAGGAGAGATCATGGGTTCTGGCGGAACCTATCCATGCTGATCGCCTGGTAAGGGAATTCCATGAGTCTCCCCAGACAAACCCAGACAAGGAAGGGTCCGTGGCCCCTCCTAAAAAGGGGGATACTGTCAGGGCTGGGCTGTACTCAGGCTCTAGGGATATGCAGGCTGCAGCAGCTGATACACGATCCCACCCTGATACACATGCTGCTGACAGCTCTGTGAGTGACAGGGGCCCAGCCACTCCTGACAGGGGCGAGTTGCCCAGCCCCTGGGAGGGCCGGAGGCCACTCCAATCAGCTGCAGGGCGGTATCCAGGAATCCCATTTAAACTCCCTGAAGGCTGGGTGCTGCGCCTGTGATATTCCTGGCTACCTGTGTACTTGTTCGGTTTATTGTTTTTTTGCTTATCTGTGTACCTGACCTCGGCTTGTTCTCCTGATTTTGTGCTTCGCTTCCGTTTGGCTTTTGACCTCGGCTTGTTTACGTTTATCCCTCTGATTCTGATTTGTGGCTTTGGCGTTCCTATTTGATATTTACCCGGACTTTTACTTTTCTATTCTTCCTTCTGACGGCCCCCAGCACTTTAGCAGCGCAGGGACTGTCGCCCAGTTGCCGTCTGCACCTAGGGCAGCACGTCAAGTAGGGGAGGACAGTGGGCTGGGTTCCGGGTTTTTGGGGCCCCTGCACCTCCCTTGACGTGACAACAGTACTCTCCTTTCCCCGCTCCCTGAAGCCTTTGCTGCTCCCGGTCTTCTTCTTCAGGCGTGACGTCATCAGGCCGTGCACGCAGAGTAATGCCAAGCCTGCTTGTGGCTCACTAGAGTACTCTGCGGAGCGGGGAGTGTTCACTTTCTGCTCCGCAGAAGACTTCAACTGTATGTGCGTCCAGTATGTGTGTCAACTGTATGTGCGTCCCCGGTGCCACTGCCATTGCCGATCGCTAAGGTTCCAAGCCAATAGCCCAGCAATTGGTATCGATTTGGGACCTTAACGGTTGGTGGCAGCGGATGGTGGCAGCTCCAGGGACTACCCCCTCCCATTAACATTTTGCATCACATTTAGACACATTGCATTATCATCGCCATTATCCAGTACCTGAATATACAAAGAGCTATTACACAAAGTTCTATGTATAAAACTACTAAATTATAGTCATACAATTAGTACATACAGTCATACAATTTAGTGACTGAGTAATACCACCACATATCATCATCACATAGTGACTGAATAATACCGGGGAACACATGAACCACATCATCCCCAAAGTACTGAATAAAACCTTAACATTACTGATATAAATTTTTTCGACTGATATTTTCCCTTTATATGACCATACAGAGGTAAAAACAAGGGGACCAAGTGTTGCACACAAATAAGTAATTCTAAAGTTACATTCAGGGATCACAGGAGTGTTTTTTCTCTTTTCTTCTCTTTTTTTTTTAGGGTTTTTTCCCTTTCCTTTTTTTCTCCATCCAGCCCAAACCTCCTGGGCTTTCTCTCACCCCAAAAACTTTTCACTGTAGAATTTACCAAACAAATTTTTTTGACGCCTATTTTTTTGAAAATACCCCCAAGTCTTCCCTCTGTACTTTCCCCCATTATAGTGTTCCAAATGGTAATAATGAACCCCTTGGTTTTAAACTGAAAAAAGTGCCCCCAAATAATTTTGGGCCCCCTATTTGTTTCCCCATATTTATTCTTTTTTGGTTCCCAAATAAAAGTGTTCTCCCTAAATATAGCTTCGTTTTTTTTGGATAATTGAAGTCAATTTTCGTATAAAAGAGTGATGAGCTCATTAAAAGAGGCAGGAAGATCATGACAGAAGATTTTCAATGCAACCTTCTAGTCCTTCCTGAAAAGTACCCCATAGGGCTTCTTTTTTTTTGAATCCAGTTCAGAACACAGATCATGAAATGTATTGAGTTGTGCAGGGGAAATTGTTTTAAGAACTGCAAAGGGAAGGTTTTTGGGAAATGTAAAAAAAACAGTTCCAAAGACACAACAGAGTCCCCTCACTGCCTCATAGAGATTCCCCTAAGCTGGGCCTCCGGACGCTTTTTGATGAAGGCAACCTTTGCTTTATCTGAGAAAACTTTATATTCCAGCACATTGCAATGAATATTATGTTATTTCAGGAAGCCTCTGCAAACTTGGGAAGGGGAAGTTTTATTTTTGGGGGGCTGGTTTGGGTTTAAAAATTTTTTTCGGTTAAAAAAACCCAAATTGGGGAAGAAAGGGCCGGTCAAAAAAAGGTTTCCCCTTTTTTTTAAAATTTTTTTAAAAAATTTTTTTGGAAAACCCCCCCTTTTTTTTTTTTTTTTATTTTCAAAAAATTAAAAAAAAAAACCCCCTTTTTTTTTTAGGGGACCCATAAACATTCAAAGTTTTTTTAGGAAAAAGGAAAAAAAATTTTGCCAAAATCTTTAAATTTTCCCCGGTTTTGGAAAGCCCCAAAAAAGTCGGGCCCCCGGGGTTAAAAAAATTACAAAGGGGGGGATAATGGGACAAAAAAGGAAATTAAAAAAAAACTGGGTAAAAATCAATTGCTCAGTCAAGGAACACCTGCCTATTAGTAGGATCTAGTGCAGAAATATTGGCGGAGGAGTACAAGCAGTGGCACACACTGCCAAATTAAATATGTAAAAGCTAGGATGCATGTGTGTTAGGAATGCTTAGAAGATAGAAGATGGTATTGGTAGGGAGGATGCTGCAAAAGAGAGGCAACAGGGTGCAGAAATCATTGCATGGAAAAGTTAAGAAATATCTGGAACATGAAAGGAGGCCAATCAATTGGGCTTTTCTGGAACATATCACTTAAATGGAGCTTAGCTAAAGTAGCGGACATATGGTCTGGTATCTGCTTCTGCAGTGAAATTTTAGCTGCATTATGGTAAGCTCTGCTATCCTATAGTTTTGCTCATCTGTGGGAGTCTGTTTGGTTGTTTGTCCAAAGAATACACTATCAATTTTACATCCAGGAAAACTCTCTTATGTAATAAGTATATCTTAGGAACAGAAAGAAAACCAGTGTACCTCAAAGAAATCTATATTAACTTGAAAAAAGAATAGTACCAACATCATATAGATACTGTGATGGTTGAAATCAAGCATTAGCTCTAAGTTCTGAAACATAACAATTTCAAGCCGTGACCCGTAGTGCTGTCCATCCCTGACTGAAATGTTTATATTTTATTAAATAATGAATAATATAGTAATTTCAAATGTGGGCTCATGGTGTTCAAGTTATATATGGTCTGAGTACTGCCATCCCTGCATTGTGTAGGGAACCTAATAAGCTAAAAACAAAAAACAAATTAAATGTGTCTTTGTTTAATCTGTCAGAAACCACAGTAATATTTAAAGTTCTCCCAAGGGCACTTTATAATGATCCATTCCCGAGGTAACTTGGCCACTTTATCGTTCTTCACTCTAATCATTTTATGTCATGGGTACAAAAGTGGAGAAAGCCCCTGCCAAATTCCCGGGAAAAATTGAAGGGATTTGTTTAATTTTGCATGAATGTGTAAAGAGTTACTTCTGTTCCATTTGTTATAAATTATGTAAATGTTCTTTCAAATATCATTCACTAAATTGTGTTGCATGGTTTAACTTAACTCTTGCAGTACTTTAATAATATATTTGCAATGATGTCTTCCATGTGCCTTCCATAAATGTCAAATTCATCTCGGGAGGGTGGGAAATTTTTTTAAACAAAAATCAAAATTGACGACTTAGAGCAATTTAAAGAACAAATTCTAATTCAAAATGGAGATGCAAGCCATGCATTCTAAATGATTGCCTTTCAGCCTTGGAAAATAGTTATTTAATTGCGGATTCTTTAACAGTTTTTACAGATAAATAAAATTTAAAAACTTAAGTTGGTATTTTAGTATTTTTTAATTCTAGATGAACAACATTTTTTCCTATCCTTTTTTTAAATAATTTTTTTTTTCTTTTTTTGGTGGTGGGGGAAGGCAATGTGTTCAAAAACCACAATTCTAGGATGGGGTATTTTAAATGGATTTCATCATGCTGAAGGTTATATTTTAATAAATTGGACTTTTAGAGATGATTTATATAATTGGCAAGGCCGTGCTTTGAATCTTGAATAGGTTTGCATTTATTTATTTATTTATTCCTTTTATATGAAATATTTTGTTTTATTTCTTTATTTAATTATTTTCTAATTGAGGATTTTTTTTTTTTGGGGGGTTTCCGAAACAAAGAAGGTGGCATTCTCTATGTCTAGAGGAAAGAAGGGTTGTACGTTAAAGTAGAAAGGGATTCTTTACTGCAGTAAGATTCTGGAAACTCCTTTTAGAGGGTAATCATGTAAAAATAAATAAAAAGAGTTCAAAAGGGGCTACATGTATTTCTAGAGTGTAATAATATTACAAATGATAATGACTAAAATTCTGGAGAAAGGTTGTTGATACAGGGATTTTTTTTTGGTTGCCAGTTTGGAGTCAGGAAGAAAGTTTCCCTAAAATGAGGACGATTAGCTTCTTCCTCTGCATCAACATTTTTGGACAAAATCTGAAAGGGGATGAAAATGGTCTTTTTTTTAAACTTCAACAATGCAAAAATGGGAACATTATGGAAACTTTGAAACTTGTTGTGACCTTTGTGAGACAGGGATAGGGCATGGTTTTGCTGGAATGGGATTATGGCCAGACTACAAACTGTGTAAAATTTTTTGTAATAGCTATTGTTTATGTACATTAGATAGTTTAGCTTTTTTCTATGTTCAGTTAAAAACCCGAAGTTTACATAAATATTTTCAAAAGACAGATATCATGTTTTTTTACTTTTGACATAAAAATCAGAATAAACTTACCCGTTTTAGGTCAATTAGGATTTAAAAAAAAAAATTTTTTGTCTTTGCCAAAAGTCAGAATAATAAGGAGAGTGAATTTTTAAGCATTTTTTTTTACTTTTTGAAAGTCAAAAGTTCACTACAGTGGGATTACTATGTTTTTTAAACAATTTGGACAGCCATTGAGATGTCATGTCTTTCGACGTTCCAATTTTAATTGCACACCATAAACCACTGTTCTGTGTTAACAATGGGAAAGTCAAAAGAAACCCCAGGAAGGAAAAATTTGTTTATTGCCAAGTTGGGTCCCTTTGGGTGCAATTTACAGATACTTGAAGGTGCCTCGTTATCATACAAAAAATTATTACAAGTGCAAACAAATGGGGAAAGCCGAAATCTCCCCTAAAAAAGGAGATGGGTTCTGTGTCCAGAATGAATGTGCTTTGGGCCAATATGTGCATATCAAAACCCCCCCCCCCCCCCCCCCCCCAAAAAAAAAAAAAAAAGTTGAAGTGCTGACGAAAACTGGGAAGATTGGTCTTTTTCCCGTGAACGAGATGTTCAAAAGAGATGGCGAATTTATTCTAACTAAGTGGAATTGTTTTGAATTTCAGGAAAAAATTCGGTTCTGATGAAAAAGAAATTTGGGGTAAATTTGGGAACGAAGCTTGTTTTTAATTTTAAAAAGCCCCCAAGCACATGGGTGACACAGGGCAGAGAAGTCTGGGAGGAAGAAAAAAGGGTCCCAATGACATTGCAGAGATGAAGCCCCTTTAAGATGTTCATAAAAAACCCTGCGTTTTTACCGCCCCAAAACCAGTTAATTTTTTCCTGGTGTTTCTGTTGCTAATTTATATCCAAGGATTAATTAAGCGTTTGTTTTTCCTATATTTAGTAAAATACACGGTGTTTTTTTAAAACCCACATACAAGTAAAAATTTTCCTGTTTATTTTGGAATGCAATTTTATCAAGGGGTTAATTAAATGTGTTTGTGTTTTTTATTTAGTAAAATCCGTGTTTTCAAACGCCACATACAAGTAAATTTCTTGTTGATTTCTGGAGGCATTTTATATCC
>JAODAL010057517.1:0-22631 GCA_025379985.1 Phyllomedusa bahiana
TGGACTTACCCGTTGTTACTGACATATTACTTTACCTTCATGCTCGTGATTATTGTATTTTAAGATACTTCTCCTGATTCAAACACATTTGTGGAACATCTACACAGTCGAGTCACATTATTATGACCACTGCCTATGTTTGAAATCGGCAACTGGTAGCACAAGAAATAAATCATGTTTTTTTGAGCTGGCTTGGTAGGTATGTAAGGTTTGAGATAGGCTGTCTGATAAATTGCTCCCTTCACCCATGCTAGCAATGAGGGATATGTGTGCAGTTTGCGAGCTGCTCTGTGTATCATGAGTGGACAAATGACACAATTGCAAAAGGGTGAAGAAAAAACTGCAGAGCACCATGTTGCATTGGTGTGAGAGGTGAACAAGAGGTGCACAAGAGCGGACCAACACACTACAACGGAGGACCTCACCACCAAAATGAACCAGGGGCTACTGGACATGTGTCTCAAACAACAGATTAACTAAACCTACCGCATATGGAGCTCCAATGCAGACGGATGGTCACTGCTTTCCAATATAAAAACAACTTCTACCATTTGTGAAACATGGTGGTGGCAGTATCATGGTTTTGGGCTGTTTTGCTGCATCTAGGCCTGGACAGCTTGCCATCATTGATAGAAGAATGAATTCTGAATTATACCAGCAAATTTGAGAAAAAGAAAATGTCAGAGCATGTGTCCATGAGCTGAATCTTATGAAAACATGGATCATGCAACAAGACAACAACCCTAAACACACAAGTTGTTCTACCAAAGAATGTTTAAAGAAGAATAAAGTTAAAGTGGAATGTTCAATTCAAAGTCATGGGAGGAAAAACTGTTTTGTATGGAGGAACGGGCTAAGATTCCTCCAGGCCGACGTGCAGGACTAATCAACAATTACTGGAAATGTTTAGATGCAGTTATTGCAGAAGAGGGTCATGCCAGATACTGAAAACAAAGGTTCAAATAATTTTGCCTTTCACAGACATTTGATATTGGATCATTGTCCTCAAAAAATAACTGTCCGAGTCTATTATTTTATATATATATACATTTAGTGGGCAAATATTAGAGAACCCTACAAACTTCTCCCAATCATGTCATAACCCCCAGTACATTGGGTTCAAACAAGAATTGAACAAATTACATTTTTAATTGTCTGATCCTTTGTCTATGGCCACCTTAATCGAAAAACACATAAGGAGACATATATGAATCGAATGCGTCGAAGTTAATTTTCTCATCTTTTTTTCAGTGTATGATGTGCCTGAATGTATGAAAGTGGTTTCTGTGCTTTCATAAATGGCGTGTAAAGGTCATCATGCTTTGCCTAGGTGTTATGCGCATTATGGAATTTAGGCACATTAATAATGCGCATAACATGTATAAAGGCTATAGATAGGCTGGAAATAAAAGAAAAGTCATTAGAATAGCATGTCAGTGAGTATAAACTATTGTAGTGATCTTACTTGATGAACCACAGATCCCAGCCAGACCTGTGTTGTGCTGGCTCTTGCTGTATGTAGAATAAAGGGTGAGAGCAGCAAAAGTACATTTCAAACTTATTGTAGTAAAAATTTAAAAATTTAAAATCTGAACAACATAATCAGTGGGTTATTTAATGTAAAACTAGTTTTAGATTCTATTAAATTTAAATACATTTTATAGGAGATATTTTTTGGGATATTATATATTTTTATATGATAACATTTTTTATTACATTTAAATAATTTTATTTGATATAATGTGATAATTATCATAAATTACTTTTTATTATTGTACTGGTGTAAGTTGAGAAATAAGGAAATTTTTTGCCCTAATGGTAAACCTAGCTCCACTTTGACTTCTCAGGCTCAGGCAGACCACATTGAAATAGGTCTGCCTGTTCGAGAAGTAATGCCCCTAGTTTTGCCGAACCACATTCATATATGTGTCTAATATTATATGTGGTGCGATACGCCTCCAGAACTCCCTCTCATGTTAGGCGCATTAAAATATGTTGCCTTACGAACAATACGCCTAACACATTCATTCGGCACATTAGACATCGTAGCTGGCTCATTTAGGCACATTTTACGTTAGAAAAGAGTGAAAAAGCCGATCATACATGTCTATCATAATCTTTTAACCCCATTCACATCAATTCTCTACTGACATAAGAATTGTAACATTATTGTACAAATATGCAAGGCATATATTAGGTTATTTGCACACTGCATTAGCAGTGTCCGTTTACAATATGGACTGAGAAAGCTCCTGACATTTATAGTAAAAATATCCATAGACCCTGATTGATATTTATCTGCTATACCGAAGAATGAAACAGACTTTTCTATTGCAAAGAGAAGCATGCAGTAAAAAACGTGGGATGCTATGTGTGACAGGTGCCACTCAGTGGTATCCACCAGGGGTATCCCCCAGACTTATACATCACGTATATCTCAGACGACACACACGAAACACAGTATGAAAAGAGGCTTTCTGGACAGGAGAATGTCCAGTCACCTAAATATTCATCGGGAGCCAATCAAATGCTTAAAAAATCTAATCATTATTTCCAATCTTTAGTTGCAGAAACAGTCACTGTTATGACTGATTGTGACTGATTATGTGAAAAAACAGGTTCCAGTATGGAATGGAACATGACGTAAATTAACATCTGATATTGTACGCAGAACATATATATTTTCACTTGTCTTCATGGTGTCCATTTATGCAAGATGTCATACTCTTGTCTGGTCTCGATGAGAGGATCTTCTTGAAATACATCAGCAAAGTCATTTGTCAATCTGGCAGTCAGTAATAAGATTCCCAACTACTTAAAGGCTTCCTTCACACATTTTTGTGGAGTTTTTTCTGGCTTGTATAAAAACACCTTTATTTTCATGTGTTTTTTCACAGTGCATTTTTTCAGACCTTTTTTTCCTATGTGTTTTCATGTGAAAAAAGCTACACCTGGACCATTCTGCATTTTAAGAAATAATATGTCTTGAGAACACAGACTAACAGTGAGGAAAAAAAAAGCGCGGTACCATTTTTTTGGATGAGATGGATTGGAAAATCACCCACATTTAGGTCGACATGTATGAAGGAAGGCGCGTCAAAGTGAATAGTCGAGTCTCGTTTTCAGTGTATAATGCATCTGATCTATAAAAGTGTTTTTTGTGTGTTCATAAATGGTGTCTAAAGTTCGATGCGCCTCGCCTATGTGTTATTATACACATTATGGAACTTAGGCACATTAGTAATGTACCTAACATGTATAAAGGCTATAGATAGGCTGGAGAGAAAAGAAAAGTCCTTAGAATAGCATGTCAGTGAATAGAAACTATGGTACTGATCCTGCTTGGTGAACCACAGCTTCCAGCAAGACCTGTGGTGTGCTGGCTCTTGCCATTTGTGGAATAAAGGGTGAGAGCAGCAAAAATAAATTTCAAATTAGTCCAAAAATTTTTTTTTTCCCCAACTATAAGTTTTATTGAATTTTTCCAGAAATAAGGCAGGTAATACAAACATATCCATGCAAAAGTGTTATAATCAATGCATCCACCCAAAGGCGAAAAATTACAATTTTAAAAATCTGAACAACATCAACAGAGGGTTATTTAATGTAAAATTAGTTTTAGATTCTTTTAATTTTAATTACATTTTATAGGAGATATTTTTATATTTTTGGGATTTATATATTTTTATACTAATTTTAAACTAATTATATGATTACATTTTATATTAAATTTAAATAATTAAATTTTATATAGTTTAATAATTATTAGAAATTACTTTTTGTTATTGTACTGATGTAAGTTGAGAAATATTGGACATTTTTTTCCCTAACAGCAAATCTAGCTTCACTTCGACTCAGGCAGACCATACTGAAATAGGTCTGCCTGTCGGACCAGTAATGCACCTAGTTTTGCTGAAGACACATCCATAACGCCCCCAGAACGCCCAGAGAACAACCCTTTATGTTAGGTGCATTCAAAAGTGTCGAGTCTTACGAACATTGTGCCTAACACATTCATTACGCGCATTAGACATCGTGGGCCGGCTCATTAGGTGCTTTGTATGCCAAAAAAGGGTGAAAAACCCTTTCATACATGTCACCCTTATTATTTATTATAAATAGGTAACAACTACAAAAGAAATGACGTTCACAGAAAATATTTGTATCCAATAGGGATACAAAAAAACATAACTTTGATTGATATACCCCATATAGGTAGAAAATTTTTTCAGGGTTGACTAGGGATAGTCTTTGGACACCCGTTTTTATTTTTAATTAATAAAAATTTATGTTTTATTGTATTATTATAGGGTATAAATGTTTTCTGTGAACTTAAGAAAATAAAAACGCACACAATTTACTGTTTGTAGTGCATGGCTATCTAATGACCTACAGCAAATATTTGCCTGCTGAGCAAAAATGCTAACCTAAGGGTGCATTCACACGGTGAGGTTTTGGCACAGGTTTTAAAGGGGTTGTCTCGCTACAAAGAATAGCTTTCAAATTGTAGGGAACACAAAATAAAGACATTTTCCAAATATATTGCTTTGTTCCTCTGTTTTTTGCAAAGGATACAAGTGGGAAATTTATTTACCTCCCGGGTATTTCAGTTCCCTCAGTAACCGACCTGTAAACAATTCCCCCCTCTGTTTGTTAAAAGATAACAGGGAGTGATGTCAACCAGGTCTCGAGTGTCCTGTGCTGGGTCAGCATAAAAAAATTGATTTATTAAAATAAACAGAACTTAATTTTTGGGCTTTTTTTTGGGGGGTCAGTAAAAGTCGTTATATTTGAAACTAATCGATCTAATTACAAATGAAAGCACAACTGGCCTGAGCTTACAAGCATGGAGCTTAGCAAATTAGTCAGTCTGAAACCAGGGGTGACAGATATTTCATTCATCATTCTCTAAAATCTGGAGGGGGACAACTCCTTTAACTGCGCCCAATTAAATGCCTTTATTCCAGCAATTTTTTTTCATTTTCTAAACTGTTTTTAAAAAAGTAATTTGATTACTCTGTTAGAATCTGCAAGATTTCACACACAGTTATTGATTACTCACTTAAAACACCTTTCTGAACAATTTAGACAACTGAAAGAAGCTTGCTGGGAATAACGGCAGTTTAATTAGAGCGCAGTTAAAACTGCACCAAAACTGCACAGTGTGAAAGCACCCTTAAAACTGCACCAAAACTGAGCTATTTGAAAGCCCCCTTAAAACTGCACCAAAACTGCACTGTGTGAAAGCACCCTTAAATTTCACAGCAGTTGTAATTTTCATAAATGATCTTCAAAATATTAAGATAATTATAAATGTCTAGTTCTGAGACTTCACATATGACATCTTCAACAATAATGCTGCAGTTAACAAACAGTGTAGAAATTAAGCTTCAATTTAGGTTTCGGTCCCTATGTTAATGACACTTACGAGCACTAATGTGAATACAGAAAATAAATCATTGACTACGTTTTATTTGTAGATTGTAAGTCTTCGCGGGCAGGGTCCTCTCTCCCTCTGTACCAGTTGTTAGTCATCTATTGCCACTGTTGTACTTGTTTGACTTATGTTATGTATGTAACCCCCTTGAATGTAAAGCACCCTGAAATCAATAGCACTCTAAAATATATAATAATAATTGTATCATTATAGGGTGAACTTGAGAAAAAAATACACAAAATTAACTAACGTGAACATAGAAAAGGAACCTTTGACTTACAAGTTCTTGAAAATATATCGAGAAGTGGGAATTGTGCATTGCTGTAATATATTTATCTGGAAAAAGTCTAATCCAAAATATTTTTCTGCATAAACTTTATTTCAAATCAAGATTTGAAATGATTACAATTCCATTGGAAGAAACACATAGACCCATGGACCCTCTCCATTCCTAACCATTGCCATGACACTTGACAGCTTCCAGGAATTAAAGACACGACATAGTCTTTTCACTGAATCAAAATTCTTTCACGTTCCTTAGCACAGACTGTTGTTTAGTAAATATGGACCTAGATGTTCTATACAGGAGAAGAAGTAGTCATTTAGCACCTGCCAGACTTCTTATCAACAACACAATATCCTGACACACAGATCTTTATCTGTACCCAGACACCCAGCAGCTTCATGCCTCCACAGAAAGATAGTACATTTTTGCTTTTCATTTGCTGGACAGATAAGAATTCCCACGTCAGGCGTCTATCCATATCTTTTGCTCCCATCGCTCTTAATAGGGCACAAAAAGAATTTGCAAAACACGATTATTTTGCATTTTAGCAGATAACATTCTGTACCATTGGACTATTAAAGGCTTCTTATGCAGCTGGTCTTTCAAAGAGCTGAAAGCATGTAATAGATATAACCATGTATGTTTACGCCATGACCTAGTGTGAAATTCAATTAAACGTATTGTTTTTTAAATAAGTAGAACATTACGTGTTCCCTTAACTATTCTTCTACAATATATGTGTGAAAATGTTCTGTAAGGGTCTTAGACATGTTTACCTAAAGGAGGTTGGATCCACCTGGAGTCTTATTAGTTAAAAATTTAGGGCCACATGTATGAAAACTGTTTAGGTCTAAAACTCACCTTTTTAGCCATAGTAACCTATGGTCAAAAAAAGTGAGTTTTAGACCTAAACAGTTTTCATACATGAGGCCCTTAGTTTACATGGAGAGAAATTGGAAGCCACTGGCTCCATCCCTTGCCTTTTACTTTTGTAGGCAGCAGCCCACTATAGATCTGTGGTATATGAGAGCACTTGTCTCTACCAGATGAAATTATCTCAGTGCGCCTGAAATTGTTACAGTCCAGCATCTTCCAGGCTTTAGACTAGAAAAGTCAGTAGTCTGCACAGGGCACAATGTGTGAATGGGTTTTGATGAGAATTTGAGGTGTGTTTTTGTGGTTTTTAGACACTCTGCGGCTTTATTATTTTAAAGGGGGGCCCTTATTGTTGGGGAGCGCTTTGAGAACCCTGAAAAAGGATTTTGGGGCCTTTAAAAGCCTGTTATGTCAGTCAAGGGAGGACAGTGAGCCCTACTGGAACCCACCCACTGTCCCTGCCTACTTACGGGGGCTGCCCTAGGGGCAGAGCAACGGGCGACAGTCCCGCACTGCTAAGTGTGGGGCCGTCGGGAAGGAAGAATAGCAAACAGTCCGGGTCAATCCCAAAAAAACGGGAACGCCAAAGACAAATCAGAACCAAGGGAAAAACGTAAACAACCCGGGGTCAAAACCAAACGGGAGCGAGGAAAAAAATCAAAGACAAGCCGGGGTCAGGAGAAAAAGCCGGGGTTTGGTACACATAAACACACAATACAATACAAAAACAAGGCACCCGGGAAATTTCACAGGCGCAGACTTAGTAGCAGGGATTTAAATGTTTTTTCCCGGACACCCCCCTTTTAAGCTGATTGGAGGGGCCCCGGGTCCTCCCTTTGGCTGTGCGACCGCCACCTGTCCGGAGTGGCTGGATCTGTCCTCACAGAGCTGCCACAACAAGTGATCAGGGGGGGGTTGCAAATCAGCTGCTGCACCCTGTTGTCCCTGCAGCCTCATGCGCCTACCCCTGACAGTCCCCCCCCCTTTTAGGAGGGGCCATCGGGCCCTTCCCTGGTCGGGGTCCGGGTGAGACTAATGGAATTCCCTTTACCAGGCGTCAATGGATGTCTCGGGGAACCCATGACCCCCCTCAGGACCATACCCCTTCCAAGGGCCCAGGTAAGCAGGATATTTGGACCTTACGAGAATCCAAAATCAGGCAACTTCATATTCTAACTCCCCCTCTATCGAACTAAAAAGGAGGTCTGGGGGGGGGAGTCACGGCTGAATTCCCTTTTAAAAAGGAACGTGGAAACTTATGTATACGGAGAAAGAGGGTAATTTCAGGCATATGCCCCCGGTTAACCACCCCCCTAACCCAAAGGACCTACAAATCACGGCCCCGAATTTAACAGAAGGAACTTCAACGCAGATTTGGGTAGATAACATACTTTACCCCCAACCGAAAAACCCCTCTAAACACAGACGGCTATCAGAATTTTTCTTCGGGATGTTCGGTATAACCCAAATTCTTCTGAACTTGGCCCAGACTGTGCACAATTTTTAAATGATAACATCCATCCGCTGTGATCAATGTAGCACTGGAAAATGACGCATGCCTAGGGTGAAAACCATAATTAAGAAAAAATGGTGAGGTACCAGACAGCTACACCCGATTTTTAAAGGGAAAATTTAACCAAGGTATTTTACCCATCACCTGTGATCAGATACAAAACGGAGTTTTTGGTTACCTTTGATTTACCCTCTCTTCCCCCCATTAGTTCGGGGTGGAAGGCAGAAAGAAGGACAGGGTAACCCAACCCTTGCAAAGGGCTCTCCAAAATGAAAAAAACGAACGGGAACCCCCGTCCGAAACAAATTCTCGGGTAACCCATAAGCTTGCAATGTTTTTTAAAAAAAGCGGGTTTTTTGGACGACGGAAACCCCCCTTTAAGGGAAAAACAAGATAGCACATTTTGGAAACGACCCACTACCACCCAAATAACTGTTTTTGCCCCCAAAGGGGGAAGGCTTCATAAAACCCATGGAGATAGGTCCATGGATTTTCGGTATAGGTAGGGGGATATTTTCCCAGGGGGACGATTTCTGGAACCTTTAGCCCGACCAGCTTCACAAGATCCCAAAAAGGCCTCAACATCACACAATACGGCCACCAAATTTACGAGAAATTAGCTTTTTGTCCAACCCCCCAATGCCCAATAACCGGAATCATAAAATTTTTTTTAAAAACTAGTGCAAAATGAGTGGGGACAAAACCTTCAAATGACAATTACAGGCTCATACCTGGTGGGACTTAATCCAGGGCTAAATCAGGGAAATAGCTGAGACAACATCTTCTGGGCATTTTAGGTCCGGATCCTCCTGGATGTGTGGCTGGCCAGAAGCTTTAGATAGGCATCAGCCTTCACATCATATTGCCCATATGGTGGGGGGGACATCGTCAAAACCCCGTTGTCCCCCCTGATAATTCCCCTGAATTCCAGTCAAACATGGGGTTAGTTTCTGAAGCCAGGGCACCCCCAAAAACCCCATCAGCGGGCAGCCCTCCCTGATAAAAAGAATACACTTTTCAATATTATGGATCCAAAACACCCCCTTCCCCTATGAGTATAAGTTTATTTTGCCCCGGCTAGTGGAGTGGAGTCAAAAACCACAACCCCCCAGAGAATCAAAAGCGGTTTTTCCAAAGGTAGGCCAAGCGTTTGCCCAAAGACCATCAAAAAATTAGAAGCTGATCCAGAATTTACAAACGCCCCCAAACCAGACAGTGCAAGTATGAAATCTTAACTGGACAGCAATTTTTTGGATACAAAAGGAAATCCTGCCGCCTAGGTGATCTTTCCCGCCAAAAAAAACCTAGGCGTGGAGTCTTTCCACCTGGGCTTCCTCTTGGAGCATCCCCCGATGCCGGGTTTTCCCCCTTGCCTAGTAAAAAACAAATCCCCGGATACAAGAGAATCCTAGGCCCAGCAGTAGTACAGAAAAAACCCTACTTGCATGGGCTCCCCTGGGTTTTTTATCGGAACCCCGTGGGGGGGGGGTGACTATGAAGTGAACCACCGGGGTGGAGCCCTTCCTCGACGTCTCTCTCTAAAACGTCTGCAGACAAAAGGCTAAGCCATAGCCTCATCTAAAATACCAGGGGTAGGGTAAGCCCCCAATAAATCCTTTACATGGTCACTAACCCAATCTAAAATTTAAAATTTAAAGCGGGTCATTCCCCCCCGACGGGAAAACCCAGCCTAAATTCGGGGCAAATTTCCCCACGTCTTTTTTTTCCCCCCCCAAGGGGGCAGCTGAGCCTCGCCCACCTTTCCTTCCCGGGTCATCAAAAAGTACCCCCAAGGGGGCAAAGAACCGTCCACAGAAAACAGTTCTGGTGAATCAGGGGGGTAAGAGAATGCCCACTCCGGGGGACCCTGAATAGGGACATAACAATCCCACCCTTTTCTCCTCATTCCCTGAGGACGTGGGCGGGGCCTAAAATACAGGGAAAAAAACAAAATTTTTTTTCCCTTCCACTAAAGGGGGGCCCCCAAAAGGGTTTTCCGGGTCCTTTGGGGGTTTCCCGGAACCCTTGGGCAGGGGTTTCCCCCGCGCTGGGCCTTTTTTTTTAAAAGGTTTTCCTTTAAAAAGGCGGGGGGCAGGACCCCGGAAAGAAAATTAGTTCCCAGGGAACAACCAGTCCCGGGCAATGGGGGGCCAAAAAAAAAACAGGGGAAAAAAAAAGCAACCACAAAAATGAACCAGAGGGATAAAAAAAAACAAGCCAGGGCAAAAAACGAACGGGGGAGGTACAAAAACAAAGACAAGCCGGGTCAGGAGAACAAGCCGAGGTTTAGTACACGGTAAGCAAAAAACAATAAAAAGCACAGGTAACACAAGGGACCAGGGAAAATCACAGGTGCGCACCAGCCTGCAGGGGGATTAAATGTGTTTCCCGGATACCGCCCCTGTAGTGATTGGAGCGGCCTCCGGGGCCTCCCTTGGTGGTGCGACAGGCCCCCCGTCTGGAATGGGTGGGGCCCCTGACCACAGAGTGTCAGCAGCAAATGTATCAGGGTGGGGGTTTCAAAACAGCTGCTGAGCCCGTTGATCCCCAGCCTGAGTGAGCCTAGCCCTGACAGTTACCATTGGGGGCATTCAGCTCTGCAGTATGGAAATACTCTGGCACAATTATTTTTGGAGGCACTATGTGGATACTAGTAATGTTTAGACACTATAGAAGAATACTGTGTGCGCTTACCATTGGGGTAAACTTCTAGCCTATATGTGATCGCTTTGATGGTACAATTATTATAGAGGCATTATGTGGGCAATATTACTGTAAGGCTATATCTCTACATGTCTGGTTTACAGGCGGATTTTAAAACAATATTTATTAACAGTAAATTCAGTATTTAGAATCCTCACAAATCCTACTGTAAACCATCGCCATAGACCGCAATAGAAAATCCGAGCTGTTGTCTACATAACTTGAATTTTCTAAGGTCAGATTTCAAATCCAACCAAAATAATTAGAACATGTTCTATAATCCTCCAGAAAACGGCAGATTATAGTACTGTTCTATGACAGGGGCTCCTGATCTCCGAAAGCTGCGGCAATTAACGTGGCAAAAAACGAAAACCGACTGTAAAATATTGGTTGGAGTCTAATTAGAATACAAATTTTACAGTCTGCTGTGTAGACACGGTCTGCTTGTACAATAATTTTGTAGGGACTCTAAGTTGACTTTGAGGACACTATTAAAGGTTGAGGGCAAGATTGTAAGATTGTGGTATTAGTGCAGTCAGTGACACTATCTGTTATTACTGTTATTTTCTGAACTGCTCTGGGTGGAATGAATAACTGTCAGGGGAACTGTCTTTTCGGGGTAAAATGTCTGTGGAACCATTATGTTTGGGGCACAAATATGGACACTAATAATGACTGAGGGCAATTTTTGCTTAGGCACAATTATTTTTTGGGGCACTGAGTGGCACACATTACTGTCAAGTGAACTGGGCAATACAGCAGGCACAGTAATAGAATGACATGGTTAGGATACCAGGATGGTATTGAGAAGGTGAGGAGGAAAACTGAAGACGGCAAACAATGCAGAGACGAGTCATAGTTAAAGAAGTGTCATGGAAGTTTGGGGCAAGTGAAGGAGTAAGACATGTAAGACACTTTATGTGATTTTTTTTCGTATTTTGTTTGTAACTGTGTCTGATCAGTGCTGTATACTTTTGTACAATGTACATTTGGAAATATTTGTATAAAATGCATTTTGATATCTTGACATCTTGCATTAAAAAAATTTCAAATTTTTCCTAATCATTCTGCACTTAGTACCCGATATAAACCATTAAAAAGGAACAACTAAAATATTAATTGATACACACGTGGACAAAATTGTTTTTACCCTTCCATTAAAGAAAGAAAAAACCACAATGGCCACTGAACTAACTCGAAATTGTGAAAAGTCATATTAAACTTCAATTGACTGAAAATCAATTAATCAGACATTGAACATGGACAAAAGGAAGGACAGAATTGTCTCAGGATATTAGAAAGAAAATTAGAGACAAACCTGTTTCAGGTAAAGGCTATAACACAATCTCCAAATAGCTTGATATTCCTGTTGCTACAGTTGCACATATTATTCAGTAGTTTAAGGTATATGGGACTATAGCCAACCTCACTGGTCATGGCCGCCGAAGGAATATTGATGACAAATTGAAGAGATAGGTAATACGAATGGTAACCAAAGAGTCCAAAACAACTTCCAAAAAGATTAGAAGTGAACTCCAAGACCAAGATACATCAGTGTCAGATCGCACCATCCGTTGCTGTCTTTGCCAGAGTGGACTTCAAAGGGTGTTCTCACCATGCTGTTTCACAGAGCCTGCTCTTCACTGCCAAATTTAGGTTTCCACTTCCTGGTTAGGTTGTGGGTGGATCTACGGCAGTAATTGGCATATCAACTCTGCTATTCTTAGCTGTGCCTGTTAGAGGGTTTAAAAAATGTAAGGGTTTAAATAGAAGGACACAAAGGCTAACTGCTAACTTTGTCAGTAAGAAACATAACTAAGATCCTATTTTACTGATAAGACACATCAGGGAGTGACGTCACCATACCGACCGTCCTGGCCACTGCTGCTAGAGCAGAGAGAGATGGTCAGTAGCTAATGAAGCTTGTGTACACAAGCAGGAGATCGACACTGTTCTAGCTCTGAAAGTAAGCAAAATCAGAACAGCAATTTATTTGGTAATAGTCTTTATTTACCTTTGCCTACATGTTTAAAGCAAATCAATGTGGGGAGAAAACCCTTTAATGGAAAGAGACCAAGGAGGAAACCACTGATGATAGCAAATTATAAATAAGTGAGACTGGAATTTGCCAAAATGCATATTGGCAAGCCACAAATCTTCTGGGAGAATATCCTTTGGACAGATGAGACAAAACTGGAACTTTACGGCAAGTCAAATCAGCTCTATATTCACATATGCAAAAATTGAGCATACAAACATTGTACCTACTGTGAAACATGGAGGAGGATTGGTTATGTTTTAAGGTTGCTTTGCTGCGTCATGCACAGGGTGTCTTGAATCTTTGCAAGGTACAATGAAATATCAAGACTATCAAGGCATTCTGGAGCAAAATGTGCTGCCCAATGTCAGAAAGCTTGGTCTTAGTCGCAAGTCATGAGTCCTCCAACAGGATAATGACCAAAAACACACAGCTAAAAACAGCCAACAATGGAGAAAAGCATGAGACTGTGGCTGTGTCCAACGGCATTTTAACATTTCTGGATCCCGTTTTTTTGCGCAGATTTGCGCTAAAAAAACACGATCAGGTTTTCAGATTTGCTATCAGCCCCATACATTGACTGTACAGGAATCTGACAGCAATCCGGCGGAGGATACAGCATGTTTTAAAATGCACCAAAACCGGCGGATTTTGAAACCGATTGAAAAAACATCCATGGTGTGTAGACTACAGCACAGATTTTGTATTGCTGTCTATGCAGCACTGGGTACAGACGGATTTTCAGTGGATTCAAAATATTAAATCTGACGAAAATCTGTTGAGAATCCTGTGCTGGGTAGACATAGCCTTAGGCCATGTTCACACGGCTTAAAATGGGCCGTATTTCGGTCCGTAATTACGCGCCGAAGTGCGCCAATTACGGGCCGAAAACGGCCCATTCATTACGGTAATTCACAGTTCTCATAGAGAACTATGGATTACGTCTCCTTTCTAGCGGCGTATACGTGCCGCTAGCAGTGATTGTCTATGGGCCGGCGAAGTGCCGGCCCCCCGCTCACTCCGGCCACACGGCGTAATTGCGGGGCGAAATTACGCCCCGCAGTTAAGCCATGTGAACCTAGCCTTAGACTATTCTGAACTGTCTTCTGTGATCACTGATCTAAATCCTATTGAATATCTGCGGAAGGAGCTGGAACACACAGTCTGAAGAAGGCACCTTCACACCTGAGACAGCTGGAGCAGTTTGCTCATGAAGAGTGGGCCAAAATACCTGTCGACAGGTGCAGACGTCTTATAAAGCTTTACAGAAATTGTTTGCAGTGATTGCCTCAAAAGGTTGTACAACAAATTATTAAGCTAAGGGTACCATCATTTTTGTCCAGGTCAGTTTTATTAATTTGTTTTTTTAAATTTTTTGGTTGAACCGGAATTCAAAACCAATGACTGATTTTCATTAGTTGCTTTTCAGTAAATCTAAATTCATTATTCCTTTTGTCACTTTCAAGTTATTTCAGTGACCATTGTGGGATTTTCTTACTTCAGCGGAAGGATACCAACAATTTTGTCCACACGTGTGTAAGTGTTAATAACCAAAGAAAGTGCTCTCTCATCAAAATAATTAAACAACATACACTCATAAAATATAATGGGGTTTATTATTAGATATGAAAACATAAAACAGCACAAGGCATAAGATCCGAAATGGTGGATAAGCAGGATCAAACAAAAAAGATAATTACAGCAAAAATATCATAAATTGTGATGATGCCCCAATTATATATGTCAGTCCCACAAAGAAGAGCAAAGTGCATGTATAAAACATACACACCACTCTAATTCACAGGGAAAAGCCAAAATAATATATAATGTTTATAAGAAAGTACAAAGTGCAATTATAACAATAACCCTCCAGGACACCCGACGTGCATTTCACTTATTGCTTCGTGATAGGGATGTGTGTAAGGGGATGTTCACACAGCTTTTTTTGATACGTTTTCGATCCCAAAAACACATTCAAAAGCGCTGCGTAAAATGCATCCAAAACGCCTTCAACATGCAGGTGCTTGTTTGGATACGTTTTTGCTGCAGCAGAAACACACTCTATAGTTTTAAATAGGACGTCTGCTGCATCAAACGGATCAAGAATTGACATCTCAATTCTTTGAACAGATCAGAAAGACGCATGTAAAACACGTATCATCTGAACACCGATGTGTGTTTTATATTGAAAGCAATGTAAAACACTGCACATTGTTAGATGCGTGTTTGGGTCCTTTTAGGGTCTGAAATACAGATCCAAACATGCATCTATAAACGTATATCCAAAAACGCTGTGTGAACATCCGCTAAGTTTTCAGACCCTCTACTCAGTACAAAGTTGAATCACCACTGGCAGAGATAAGAGCCTCCACTCTTGTTGAGTATGAAGCCACAAGGTTTGAACACCTAGATTTGGGGATGTTCTGCTATTCTTCTCTGCAAATCCCCTCAAGTTCTTTTCAAGTCCCTCAAAGATGTTTGGTTGCATTTAGGTCAAAGCTCTGGTTGGGCCACTCAAGGACATTTACAGAGTTTTCCCTAAGTCACTACTGTGTTGTCTTTGCTGTGTGCTTAACATGATTGTGTTGTTGGAAGGTGAACATTCTGCCCAGTCTCAAGTCCAGAGCAGTCTGGATAAGGTTTTCATCAAATGGGTTTTGCCATCTCATTAAATCTTCGAAGATGGCCACACTTGCGCAGTACTACCCAATTCAAATCTATGGGTGTTCCAAAGCTCACTTGTTTAGCTCTATTTGGAATTTCTGTACTGTAGAAATGAAAGGGGAGAACTGCGCAAGCGCAGACATCTCTCTGTTCTCTGGGGCCAGCTTGTAGCTCGTTACAAGTCAGCTTCAAAGAGGATTGACAAAATCCCTTCAAGAATATCTTGATACTTTGCGTCATTCATCTTTCCATCAACCCTGACAAGTCTTCCTGTCCCAGCCACTAAAAAACAACTTCACAAAATGATGCTGCCACCACCATGATTCACTATAGGGATGTTATTGGGCAGGTGTTGAGCAGTGCCTGGTTTTCTACAGACATGATGCTAACAATTCATCAGATCACAGAATCTTTGTTTCCAGGTAGGCTTTTATGTGTCTTCTATGGAAGAGAGGCTGGCCAGATCCGTGTAGTTCTGCAGTAATGATTGATACCCTGGTTAAAGTCCAAAGATCTTATGAGAAAAAATTCCAGAGTGACCATTGAGTTAATGGCCATCAGCTTAGTTTGGTGGGGATTCCAGCTCTCGAAAGAGTCCAGGTTGTAAATTATTTCCATTCAAAAATAATATAGGCCACTGAACTCTTGTGGACTTTTAGTACAGCAGATTTTTCTGTACTCTTCTTCAGCTTGGTGGGTCCAGTTGATACTTTCCAAGCCCCAGTGTTGCACTGGCTTTAATTTTAATCTTGAGGATGAGGGCAGGGAGAGGATGGAGAGGATTGTGCAGCTGTAACTTTACAGTTGTATATAATCAAAGAGCTTTTGGCTCACTTTATAAGGGTGCATGGGATCACAGGGATTCTCCACTCTCAAAAAAAGAGAATTTTGCAACTTGTCACCAAAAAGTGTAGAAACCAGCAGCACCACCAAGCTTTTTTAAAACAAAGTCCTTTATTTTATATTATGCAGCATAAAAACATCCAGATGTTGTAAAAAAGGTATGGGTGGAAGATAGTGACAGTTGTGTCTATGCTCGGTAGAATTGTTCAGGCCCAATGAGAACTGTGGCCATTGCAACCCCTATAGTTACACCATAGTATGTTTTGAACATCTCTATTTGATATAGCAGATCCTCCTAAGAGAATGCATGGTATTCCACTGCTGGAATTTTCTGTGATCAGCTGCTATATTACTGTGTAATTCTTGCATTAAAGGGGTTTTGCCACGATGTAATATTGATGTGGGATCCTCCAAAATGGGTATTTAATCACTTTTCTAAATATATGTCATTAAAAAAACTGAAGCGTGTGAGATCTACAGCCTGACTAAGATGCCTTTAGTTTCCTGACAGTTTACATTAGACACGAAAAGGACACTGACAGGAGCTGATCTGGCCTTGCTTGCGTTGTCTGCACTTCTTATCTGATGACAGGGAACATGAAGGAGCTTGCAAGGGACTGGGGAGAAAAAGCAGTGAATGAGCCTGTGTCTTTTGTATAGAGAATACACTGGTTGTAATGTAATTATTTGATGCTCACCCCCTCCTCCCTCGTGACTCAGCATGCTGAGTTAATCTTCTCTCCTGATCAGATAAGAAGTAAGGAACTCACTTCTTGGCAAAACCCCTTTAAACATTACAGGGTTTTCATTAAAGCATTTATTAATTTCAATAATAATCTTGATTTCTATAACACCAGCACAAGCTAAACAGCTAGAGAAAAGTGTTAGTACTTCCTATTACTCCCTATACACATTTTGAGTACCTACTATGTAACATGTAGCCAGAGTCTGAGGTATTAGGTGGTCCTGATTATATGACGTTTGTGTCACGGACGCCCCTGCGACCACTGTCCCGGGTCGCAGGCGCGCCCGTGCTCCTGCACCTAGCGGAGCCCCGTCCCGCACGTCGGGTTCGGGGTCCGCTCACTCCCCCGTCCCTGCCGGCACTCACTTACCCGGCCACGCTCCTGCTCAGTCTGTCTCCGTCTCCCGACACGTGGCTCCGCCCTAGGCCCGCGCGCCGGCAGTTTGAGATTTAAAGGACAGTGCGCCGTTAATTGGTCATTGCCGGGCACTGCTCCTAATTTAAAGGGCCCGGGCCTCTTCCTGGCGGCCCTCGCCGGATCCTTGGTGTATGTTCCATTGGAGAAAGCTTCCCAGAGTGTTCTTGGTCTTGGCCTTACCGTGTACCGAACCTCCAGCTTACGTTTACCGCCCCACGAACCTTCCCGCCGCCCGGGGAACCTCCTGCCTGTCTACTTTTCACGAGCCACGCCCCTGCCCTGACCCACTGCCTGTCCCCGACTATGAGCCGGGCCCGCCGTTTCCTGTACCTTGCCTTGGCCGCCACCGCGGGCAACCCCCCCGCTAGTGGTAGTGACCTGGGGGACCTCCCGCCGAAAGCAAGACCATCCCGCTTTGCGGTGGGCTCTGGTGAATACCGGGACCCACTTAGATTCCACTCCCTGGTGCGGGCTTACGCCATCGCCTGCGGTGGTCCAGAGGATCCACCTCCAGACCGTTACAGTAGGATCCGGCATTGGATCCCGCCAAGGTGCCGTTACCCAGCCTGGCGGTTCTGACGACCGTTGTTGTCCGCCAGTCAGAGCAACTCGGTCAACAGGCGCAGCAACTTACTCAGCTATCCAACTCGTTACCGTCCAGCAGCAGCCCTCACCATCTCCAGTGGTTGTCCCTGCCTCTATGGTTCCTGTGGCCCTGAGGGGTCCCAAGCTTCGGCTGTCGCTCTCAGCTAAGTTCGACGGAGACCTGAAACTCTGCAGGGGGTTTAACACCCAATGCGCTATGCATGTGGAGCTGATGGTGGATCAGTTCCTGTCCGAATGTGCAAAAGTGGCTTTCGTGGTCAGCCTCCTCTCCGGGAAGGCCTTGGCATGGGTTACACCTCTGTGGGACAGGAACGATCCAGTGACAGCGGATCTTCAGTCGTTCCCAGGGGAGTTCCGCAATGTCTTCGACGAACCAGCTCATGCATCCTCCACTGAGACAGCCCTCCTAAACCTACGCCAGGGCAATCTGTCTTTAGGAGACTATGCGGTGCAATTCCGCACTCTGGCCTCTGAACTGTCATGGAACGAGGCCGCTCTGGTCGCCACCCCTTTAAAAAGGGCTCTCAAGCCCAGTTAAGGACGTCTTGGCCCCTAGAGACCCCCCGTCTTCTCTCAGTGACCTGATCCGTAGCTACCCGCATCGACTAGCTTCATTTAATGGGAGGAGGAACTTTGGCAAAGCGTCAGTCAGCCCAACCTCCCGGGTTTCCACGCCTGGCAAACCCTTTTTCCAGAGGCCTCCTGCTCCACAGCCGCCAACACCCACCGAGGAGCCCATGCAGATTGACCAGGCTCGTCTCCCTGAGCAAGAGTTGGCCCAGCGACGGCAAAGGAACTTGTGCCTCTACTGTGGCAGCCCAGAGCATTACCGGAGGAATTGTCCCAGGCGCCCCAAGTCTGCGGAAACTCCCGCACCTAGGATCTGTGGGAGAGGCATTCCTAGGTGCAAACTCCTCCTGTCCACGTCTGTTGATGCCCGTGCAGGCCGTCTCAGAGACTGGTACCTCGTTTCAGGTTCCGGCGTTTCTGGATTCGGGCGCAGCCGGGAACTTCATCCACCAGTCTCGGTGAAGCAGTAAACGCTTCGGTGGTTCCGTTGGAAAGACCGCTCGTCATCTCATCCGTCAGTGGGAGCTGCTTAGCGACACCATCCAGTTTGTCACCAAGCCACTGTCCCCCACGTGGAGGCGCTGCATAAGGAAGAAATCGCCTTCTATGTGTTGCCTCGCTCCTCATCAGCGGTCCTCCTCGACTCCCATGGCTGCGGCTCCACTCTCCTATCCTGGACGGACTACTGGAGAGGTGGGCTCGTTGGGGTCCCAACTGTCGGGGCGTTGTTTGGTAGCACCTCGCCCGTGCTTTCTCTCCTCGCTCGAAACCCCTTTAGGAGCCATTGCCCCGGGCTGCCACCGAATATCTGGAGTACGCCGATGTGTTCTCCGAGAACAAGCCCAGAGTCTTCCTCCGCATCGTCCCCTACGATTGCCCGATCGACTTAAATTTCCGGGTTTCCCGTTCTCCCCGGGGGGCCCAGTCTACCCCTGTCGGTTCCTGAGACCCAAGCCATGTCCGAGTACATCCAGAGAATCTCCGGAAGGGGTTCATCCGAAAGTCCTTGTCTCCCGCTGGTGCAGGATTCTTTTTCGTGAAGAAGAAGGACGGTACCTTGCGGCCCTGCATAGACTACCGGGGGTCTCCCCCTTCTACATTGTGTATGGCCTGCATCCCCGCCCTCCTCTCCCTCTGGCAACTTCCTCCGAGGTCCCGGGGGGACGCACTGGTTCAAGACATGAAGGCCATCTGGTCCCAGACCCGTCAGTCTCTGCTCCGCGCTTCTGAGCGCATGAAGACTCAAGCGGACAAAAGAAGAATCCCTCCTCCAGTTTTCTCCCCAGGTGACAAGGTGTGGCTCTCTTCTAGATATGTCCATCTCAAGATGCCTTCTCACAAACTGGCCCCGTTCCCGGCCCCTTTAGTCCAGCCGCATCAACCCGGGGGGTCCTACAAAATCCGGCTCCCTCCAAAGATGAGAATCCCCAACTCGTTTCATGTCCCCCTTACTGAAACCCCTGTCCCCTTTAAACGCTTTTCCCAGAAGGCGTTCCTCCTCTGTCTGTGGCTGATGCGCCCAATGTTTTCGAGGTCAAAGAGATTCTGGGCATGAGGAGAACTAGAGGGATTCGGTCCTGAAGAGAGGTCTTGGGAGCCGGAGGAGAATATCTTGAACCGCAGCCTCATCCAGAGATTCCTCCAATCCAGTAAGAGAGGGGGACCCAAGAGGGGAAGGCCCAAGGGGGGGGGGTGTACTGTCACGGACGCCCCTGCAACCACTGTCCCGGGTCACAGGCGCGCCCGTGCTCCTAGCTCACTCCCCCATCCCTACCGGCACTCACTTACCCGGCCACGCTCCTGCTCAGTCTGTCTCAGTCTCCTGGCATGTGGCTCCGCCCCTAGGGCGCGCGCCGGCAGTTTGAAATTTAAAGGGACAGTGCGCCGGTAATTGGTCATTGCCGGGCACTGCTCTATTTAAGTCCCGGCCTTTTCGGGGCCCCCTCGCCGGACCCTTTTGGTGTATGTTCCATTGGAGAAAGCTTCCCAGAGTTTTTCTGTCTTGCCTTACCGTGTACCGAACCTCCAGCTTACGTTTACCACCACGAACCTTGCCCCTGCCCTGACCCCCCTGCCTGTCTACGTTCACGAGCCACAGCCACCTCCCTGACCGCCTGCCTGTCCCCGACTATAGAGCCCGCCGATCCTGTACCTTGCCTTGGCCGCCACCGCAGGCAAGCCCCGCCAGTGGTAGTAAAATGGTGGACTCCCGCCGCAGCAAAGACCATCCCGCTTTGCGGCGGGCTCTGGTGAATACCGGGACCCACTTAGATTCCACTCCCTGGTGCGGGCTTACGCCATCACCTGCGGTGGTCCAGAGGATCCACCTCCAGACCGTTACAGTTTGAAGGAGTGAGTCTAACAAGAGCTGCAGTTTGTCTCTAAGATCGCTATGTCACATATCTTTAGTAAGTTTATCTGATAAATCAGTGAACATTTTTTACATAACATGCATTGTTTTCCAGCTATTTTAGATAATGTGTAACGCTGACATGTCTTTATGTGTATATGGTAAATAATTGCTGGTTGTGTCCATAGGAATTTACTCCAATTTTGTTGCCATGAAATAACAGTCTAATGGATATAGCACTACTACTACAACAAAACATTGGCTTTAGAAGTTACTATCTTTCCTTACCTCGTACTGAAACATCAATTTCAGCGGTAAATTAGAAAATGTAATAAATATTTGAGCTTTTAGGATCAATAAGGACATCTTGATGTAAGGTAGCTGTATTCTTGACTTGGTCGCCGCCCCTGATGGAGAGAGACAAGAGGATGGTTTTTGCTACTGACTTGACATCTGGTTCATCATATAGGAGTCCCAAGGCCTTAAAAAATGAATCAATGGACAGGAGTTCAGGAGAACCTGGGTTTAGAGAGAAACTCCAAGCTTGTGGAGTCCCTTGAAGTAAAAAAATTATGAACCCCACACGTTGCTCCTCAGATTCAAAGGAATGAGGCCTAAGCTGGAAATACAACTTGCAACTGTCTCGGAAAGTCACAAAAGTACTACTGTCTCCAAAGAAACAGTATGTACCCCCCTTTTACGAGGGGACAATGAACCCCTAGGTCCTGGACCGGGCCTCAAAGTGAATTTTCTGTGAAATTCCTTCACTAACCATGTCATGAATCGAGGAGGCAGGTTCCCATATGCGCTCCTCTGGTCCAATGAACAAGATATTGAAGAGCATTTCTGACTCTTCAGGAATCCACTAGACGCTCAACCTTGAACTCTAGATCCCCTCTACCTGAATAGGAGGGGAAGGTTATCAAGTACAAAAAAGGAAATTAACTCAGAATGTAAGGCTCTTACTTTTAAATTAACCAAAGGAGTATAGAACTTAATAGTACCTTGACAGAGGGGTGTACTATCTACAGTAACCACATTAACAGGGGTCCCAAGAGGCAGCAACATAATAACCAAAACACCAGCAACACGTGCGTTCAGAAAATTCGCTGAGAACCACTTTCGATAAACGAATTACCAGAAAGACTGTGGTTGTTATACAAAATACAGACAGAAAAATTACTTTTTGAGACATACTGGAAAATACCTGACTGCCTAGGTGATTTTCCCCTGAGTCGCCTAGGCACTGGAGTTTTTCCAAAACCAGGCGCTTGGGGCATTTTCAGATAAGGTACCTGCTGCTCCATAAGTCCTTTATTTTTTTTGAAGGCTTTGCGATCTCTGGCAGATATAGTAGATCCCAGCTGCATCATTCCTGATCAATCGTTGGATATTAAAGGGGAGTAGGTACTTCCAGCTGTTCCCTTTGGAGTTCGGGGAGGCAATGCTCAAGCCAAACACTCGGCTGAAGTGATGGGTCGTTCCAGTGTGAGGGTTCCGACCAGCATCTGAACTTGGAGCAGTAGTCTTCCACTGGTCACTACCCCTGACAAAGAGACAAGAAAGTTGTTTTTTTCTCCCC
>JAODAL010057518.1:0-22630 GCA_025379985.1 Phyllomedusa bahiana
CTATGGTAATTAACAATGATATGCTGGAAAAAAGGGGGGGGGGTTGTAATTTTCCCATGAAATTTATCAAGTATTTCTCCATAAACAGAATTAAAACAGTAATGAAGAAACCCTAGTGATTTGCCTTTACCCCCGGCTGGGAAGGATGGGGGGAAAAACCCAGCCCCATCCCAAAGGGGCCCCCCCCTCCAAATACCTGGTTTCAGGGGAAAAAACAAAGAACAAAGAAACCCAGAACCACCCCAAAACCCAAAATCTTGGCTGCTGGGCGGGAGGGGGGAGCTGCTGGGAAACCTCGGGGCAAATTTTACAGTAACACCCGGGGGGGTCTGGGGGATAACCCGTAAACCATTGTGGGTGGGCAGGTTTTATAAGGGGTGAGGGGCTTTGCCGTCAATTTCCCCATGTCCAGTGGGGGGATTTAGAAAGCACAACCCATTTTGGGGACAAGGATTCAAGATGGGGGATATGTCAAGGGTTTTCCCAAAATGGGGATCACAGCTGCCCCATCAAAACCCGGGAATATACATGACTAAATTTCACACTTCATTTTCAAATAAACCACCAAATTTTAATTTTTGCTTTTCATAAAATTGGAAAATTCCAAACAAAAATTTATTTAACTTTGTAACATATTGTATTAAAAAAAAATCCCCCTTTTTTGGGACGTTATTAGAAATCTTTTCATTCCCCCCTTTTGGGATTATCAACCCCTCCCTCAATTTGGGAGGTGGAAACCTTTACAACGGGCCATTAAAAAATCAAAGGAAAGGGAAGGGGGGAAATAGAGTTTAAAGCAAAAAAAAGCAACAGTTTTTTTTCCTCTTGCAAAATCTGGGTTTTTTTTGGGTTTTTTTAATGTGTTTTAAGGCTTAAAATTTTAAAGGAGTTTTTAAAATTAAAAATTTTTTTTTCTGGGGTTTTTTCTGTATATTTTTTTTTTTTATAAAATATTTTTTTATTGCACAGGGGCCCTTTAAAAGGGTTTCAACATTTTCCCCGATCCCCTAACAATTTTAAAATAACAACAACTTACATCAAATCCAATTCTAAAACCCCAGGGGTCCTTTCTGTATTTTTTTTTTGTTTTTTTTTTTTTATTGAAAACCAAAATCTGGGGACAAAAAAAAAGTTTTGGAATTTTGTTCCCTCTTTCCGTTAATTTTTTTTTAAAATTTATTTTCCCTTTATATGGGCTCGGGCTGGTTGAGGCTTCAATCTTTTCCTCTTCATCAGACAGCACTGCCGGTGAGGACGGGACAGGAAACCAAAAAAAAAATAAAAAAGGCAGCTCATCATCCCCCAAGGGTTTTCATTTTTTCTGATTAGTTTTCGAGTTTAGGTTCCCTGACTAAAATGTTTGGGTTTCCTTTTTCCTACTGACGGATTCCACTACCTAATTTGAGGTAAGTCTAGACTTCTGTCAGTTGCTCACTCCTCTCCTCTATCATATAACCCTAAATACAGAGCTCCTCCTCTATCAATAACCCCTATATATAAAGAGCCAGCTCCCTATCATAAACCCTATAACACAAGCTCACTTTCTCTCCTCTATCATAAACCCTAATATAAGAGCCATTTCTCTCCCTCACATAACCCATAAATCACAGACTCAGCTTCTCTCCCTACACATAACCTATAATCACAGAGCCAGTTTCCCCCTCTGCATAAAACCCCATATATCACAAGCTCACTTCCTCCTCTACATATAACCTTATATATCACCTCCTTCTCTCTTTCTGTCGCATCCTCTTTTAGATGGGGCAGCAAAAACTACCCCACGGCTCCCAAAAAGTTGTGATGAAAAACCCGACAGCAATCACACCTCTTTAGCTATTTATATATGAAACGTACAAATGGGGGTTTAAATACATTGCTCTTTTTTATTGCTATGTTCCAGGGGAAAAAAAGGGGATTTTTTCACACAGGTGTCTCTCGGTTAAAATTTTCCATATCTCCCTTCCTAAGAGAGAAAAGGGGTGACTCACCCTGGTTTAAAATTTTTAGGTCTTTATTAACAAGATTTTGATTTAAATTTCCTCTGAAAAAAAAAAACATCCTTCATTTTTCACAGCTCGTATTGTTTTTTCTACAATTAATTCTCCTAAAGTCATCTTACTGCAAAAGGCTCTGTAGATTAGCGAGCTGATAAAACCAATCCTGTATAAAACCCCCCACAGCCGACCAGAAAGTGGAGGCTGAAGTTTCCGACCCTGTCTTCCAGGGGTTTAGCTTTCTTCCATAACCTTTTTATATCAAATATTTACTGAGTTGTAAAAAGATTAAATCCCACACCTGATATGTGTTTCTCCCCAATGAAATAAATCCCCTCTTCTGAGCCACACTCAACCTCTTGGCAATGTTCACACGGCTTATTTCAGAACGTTTTCACGTGGGGTTTGCCGACGAAATACTTTCCCGAAATCGGGTGAAATCATTTTCAAAAAAGTGCCCACTGTGTGGGCACGTATTTAACGATTTCCTGCGGATTCACCACTCCTTTCATTATAGTGGGAACCGTCCGGAAAAAATTTTGACATGCCTTTGTTTTTGGGCCGGTTGCGCGCAATCCGAACGGAAAAGGTGCTGGTTTTTTCCCCATTAAAATCAATGAAAACGGCCATTACTTTTTTAATGTTTTTCGCAACGTTTTTGCAGCCGTAAATACGGCTGCAAATCCGTGGGAAATAAGCCTGTGAAATGCCTTACCTAACAGCTAAAAAACTCTACTCTCACTGTGAGGGGCAACACCCTACACGCGTATGCAGAGAAACAAACTGGCTTACTTTAATCTTGTTTCATTCAAACAGTGACAAAAAAGTACTTTTTGGGTTGCTACAATGAGAGCTCTGGGGAGTTCAGCTGTCTTCCCCCTAAACTTTGACATATCAAATAACCATGAGGGACAAAGACGTTTAAATCCTCACACACCAATATAATGTTTCTCCCCATTGAGATACATAAAAAAAGCAGCAGTTTATTTTCAGATGTCCTCTGCTGCCCTTAGACGTCAACAAGTTAGTCTTCTTTATCCAATTCAGCATTAGACTCTTAGGTTTAAAAGGTCAGATGAGTATGTACAAAATACGTATCACTGCAAAATTAGATTGAAGGGACTATTTGTTAAGGACAGTTCTTGATGACCTTGTAAGCCGGTATAAGCGGACGGTGTTGTTCCTCAAATTTTCTACCACCTAACAAAACCTAGTTCTTTTTTGGTACTTCCAAAAATCTTTTCAATTTAGAAAGAGAGGAAGGAGTTTTTTTTCCCTGAAAAATCAAAAGAATTTTTTCTTATCCATTCTCACGACTGCTCATAATTTTTTAGCGCCTTTATATTTTGCTCTCCGTCTCCGGAGCCAGAACTTAGTGTTTTTTCCATTATCATAGACCCATGAAGGCATTATTATTTTTTTGGCTGGACAATATTATCTTTTTTATAGCGTCATTGACAACAACTGGAAACCCCAAAAAAATTGAATTGTGCTAAATGTTAACAGAAAACGTACTTGTGCAATTTTGCGGGGCTTCACTCTCATGTAAATGATCTTTTAATTGTATTCTTCAGACCATACGATTCCGGTGATACTCACAAGATGTACCATTTCATTATGTTTTTAGGACTTTTAAAAAACGTAAAAACATTCTCTAATTCTTAATTTGCTCTGCTGCTCCTTTTTCGTGCCACCAATAGTTTTTTTTGTTCTTTCGCCTATAAACCTGAGAGTTTGTTTTTTGAAGGCTGAAGTGTTCTTTTTATTTGGTATCATTTTTGGATTCATGCAACTTTTCGATCACTTCTTATTACAATGTTAAGGGGACATGACATGACCCAAAAAAATGCGATTTGTGCTTGGAATTTTTTCTTTCTTTGCCTTGTTCACCATAAGGGTAAAGTGAAGTTATTAGTTAGTATAACTATTTATCATTTTTTATCTTTTTATTTTGGGGGGGTTGAATTAAACTTTTTACAATTTATTATCTTTTTTTTTGTACTATTTTTAAACCTTTTTTTTTTTACTTGAAGAATATCAGTCCCCTCAGAGTACTTACCACAAGGGGATCTGATCTCTTGGTACACCTTCTGCTTTCATCCATTTAAATAATGCAGAAAGTTGTACCAAGATGGCAGTTCTATCAACTTCCTACTAGTGAAGGTCCCCTCTCTTGGCCTGTAAGTGTTTAAGAAACAATAGAAACTGATCACTAAGCCCTGTTCACACGGCGGATTTGGCCGAGTTTCGGCCGTGGGTTTCGGCACTGTTTCTGCGGCCAAAAACCTCATCCAAATCGGACCCCAAACACCCCCAGTTCATTACATGGTTTCCTATGGAAAACCGTGTTGCTATTCACACGTCCGCGGCTTTCGCGCGGTTTTTGGACGCGGCCGTTTTCCGCGCGTGTTTTTGAGAAGTCTCCTGCCAATTCTGACAGCGAGTCTTCAGCGCGGTGGTCGCCCGGTGTTGCCGCGGGTTTCAGCGCGCTTAGTGTGCGTTTGGGCCACGATTCTCAGCGCGGTTTTTGCCCTGCCTATTAATTTGTATGGGGGAAAACCTCACCGCAAACCGCGGCAATAACCTTGCTGCGATCATGCCGCAAAATAGCGTCAGGAGATGCGAGGTTTGGACGAAGTTTTGGGCGTGGCAACCGCACCGAAACCCGCGGCGAAATCCGCCGTGTGAACCATGCCGTAGAGAAGTCTCAGGGCATCTAAGTGGACAGCTGGGTGGGCGTTCCATACAGATTATTACATAAGAATGCTGTGATAATGAAATTCCAATGTCCTCATCTTCCAAAGCCTCAGCCTATTCTGTCATTTAATACATATAGAAGATAGCTTCTGTCTCTAGCCTAATTGTTGAAATGGGGACTATAATAAATGTCAGCCAAACACTCCTTTAGCCAATGTGTAAAATAAAAGGCCCATCACTGACTACTAGCTGCTACCAGTCCATGAATAGCCTAAAATATTCTGGACCAAGTTAGAACTCACCAGCGCTATGTGCAGTATCAAAAAGACACTTTCAATTATTAATATTTTGTTCACAAAAACACTTATTTCAATGCTTCCCCTTCTATTGACCATTCTGTGAACTGCCTTAGACTAATTAACTATCTCGCATCAGTCTCCCCTAAATATCTAATGGCAACTCCTGCTTCACGGTTTCTTTGTACTGGACATCCAACTCCATTCTTTTCACTCTTTTTCCACTAACTTGTAAAGCTCACCGTAAACAATAAACCTCCCCAAATTGGGATGATATTTTTCTTTCACTCTTTCCAAACTAACTGTAAGGGCTTGTTCACACGACTTATTTTCAGATCCTTTTGATCCGTTTTTCGGACCCAAACGGATCCAAAAACTATTTGCAGCCTGATTTACATGTTTCATGTAAAACACGCATCTCCTTTCAGATGAGTGATCGCTGCTGTGCTTTTACTTCTTTTCGATGCGTTTTTCGGATCCGTTTTAAGAATTGACATGTCATTTCTTCTTGCATTTTACACAAGTGAAATCCCCGTAGGAAACAATGGAGTACGCTTTTGGAGTTCCAAAAGCGCAACAAAAAAGCGCAACATACATTTCGTACTTTTTGGATACTAAAAGCCGCATCCGAAAAACGTATGCTTTAAATTTGTAGTGTAATACACTAAATCGTCCGCTAGAGGTCCTCATTTGATGTAGAAGAACTGGTTTGAACTTTAGTAACCTTATGTGTTTAGGTGGTAAAGTAAAAGAAATCCAATAATGGCGAATCCATTAATTTACATGGTGTTTAATTCTTATAAATCCCACTTTTTTATTAAGATTTTAATTATACAAAAGCCTTTTTTAGTATAGAATGGGTATTTATAAAAGTTTTTTTAATAATTAATTTATAAATGTTTTAGATAAATAGTTTATTATAGAATGTTGAGTGGTTTTAGTATTATACTGGAATACCGACTCAATTTTATAATTAACTATCTAAAACATTTTATAAATTATTTAAAACTTCTATACATTTTATAAACACCCCTCACTACTAAAAACTCTTTGTATAATTAAAAACATATTTTTTAAAAAGTGATTTATAAGATTAAATACATGTAAAATAATGGACGTGGCCCTCTATTGATTTTCTCTGAACATTTAAACTGCTGGAGCGCCCTCTATTTGCATATTCTCTGAAACACATGTAAACTGCGTGTATGGATTTCCTCTTAAATTACACTAAATCTACTTTCCACTGTAAGGAAAATGTAAGTCCAATATGTTACTAAAGTTCAAAAAGTTTCTCTACATCAATGAGACCTCTAGGCCGATTTAGTGTATTACAATAAAGATTCTACTTTTGAAACAACAGCCATCTGTGGTAGTGTACATTTGGAATAGTACCTCAATTTTTTTGTCCTCATTTTATCGTAGTGTATACTAGTATATATATTGAAAAACGGATCTGAAAAACGCATCCAAAAATGCAGGAAAAAAGCATCAGCTGTTGCGTTTTTTTTTTTTTTTTTAAACTGTAATTTTTATTAAATGATTTTAAATATAAATGACATGGACAGTATGAAATACAAGATTGTGTTAACAATCGATACAATGTGATGGTTGGTAATATATAGCATGGTGCAATAAGAAATAAACGGTACTTTCTAGGCGTCTGGACACAGAATGTGTATTTCTTTACAGAAAACCAAACGGAGGCTATAGATTATCATGATCTCGGTGCAGTCAAGAAGATATGTACAGCATACAAAACAGAAGGATAAGGGAGGCAGGAAGATAGGATAAGGGGGAGAGAACATACAACTCGTACAGGGAGGTTGAGTCAGCTCGAGAGTACGATTCATATGGCCTGTGTGAGCTCTACCGCTCCAGAACACCAGATGACAATGACAAGTCCCCCATCGCTCACGAGAACCAAGGATAGGATCTCTTGTGGTCCATAATAATAAAGGGCTTTTTTTTTTTTTAAAAATGAAGAGAGCGAAGTGACTTAATGTGTAACACCACCGGTGTTCTAGGCCACGAGATAGCCCAACAAAGCATCCCCGGTGCTCTGCAGTATATTGCGTTAATCCATTTTCATTTTCCTCTAAATAATCTATGTAATTAGTTATAGTGCTATCCTAAGTAGAAAACAGTATGTACATAAGAATGACATACCAATGTACCTAGATGGATGTCTCTGCGTTGCAGTAATGCATACATATTTTACAGAGGAAATTATCATATAGTACAAAACAAATGCCTATAGATTAGCTGTGGAGAATGGTACAAATCATAGGTGTCAAATCAAACCGCGTTCTCCAACATAGTAACAATGACCCGTATATAAGGGTAAAACAAACATCAGAAAAACATTGAGACATATACACAAACAAAGTATCAGACTACAAAGGAATTCTACAGGGGATGTGGAGTAGAGAGCTGAGAGAAGAGATTGCCTGGTCAGGCCCACTTTACTATGCTGCCATAGGGCCAGTGGAGATTAATATAGTAGTCCCACCGGTTTCCAGATAATTATGAATCATCTATCCTGTCATCTAATAGAGCCGTGAGGTTATTCCATCTCCCGAATGTCTTTCACTCTGCTGACAATTGTCCTTTGAGGGGGCTCTTGACACTTCCAATGCATGCTTATGAGACATTTTGTTGCCTCAACAGATGCGCAATAGCTTGCTGGGGACTTCGCATAACCATCAGGAAAGATGTTTAGTAGAGAGACCTCATGGGCCGCGGAATGGTGATCCCACAACACTCTGGATCAAAAGATTGGACGTTCTCCAAAGAGTTTTATTTTAGGCAGTCCCCCAAAAATATGGCCCTACACCTCCAACATAAGTCAGAGACACGTAGGGTAAAAAGGTGTACAAGAGTAATGGATATGGTACCAGTGCATCAGCACTTTGTATTGTTTTCTTGTAGGAGACACAAGAGGAAAGACTTCGCCGCCTGTGTCCAAATATTTGCCAGGTGTCTATAGGAATGGTCGTCCTAAATAGCTTTCCCATTTTCTCATGTAAATGGGTGGGGTTTGGGCAGGGTCTGGTGTCACCAAATTTGGATATAGTGATGAAATCAGACCAGCTGTGGAAGAATTTTTGTTCGCATATTTTTCTCAAAGCTGGTGGGGATTCGATACAGAACTTGGAGGACAGAGATCTGTGTAAGTAATGGCTAATCTCCAGATAGGAGTAGTACGTGCGGAGTGGTACTTAAACTTCTCCCATAGAGTTTCAAAAGGCAGGATCTCTCGGGTCCTGTAGTCCACAAGATCCTCCAGCTTATATAGTTGACTAATCAAAACCACGGTTTTTTCTACTGTGAGATCGTTGCAGCATCAGAATCAGTGTTGGAAAATGAAACAATGTACATAGGTGAGTATTTGCGAAGTGAGGTTAAATATCTTATGACAAGATTTCCACACCTTCCACGTCAGAGCCATATTTGGCCCAGCAATGGCTTTGACAATCTGTTGTGCGTGTAGACCACAGGGGATAACCACAACTTCTCCAACTCTGTCCATCGGAGTACCGCGTATAACGATGACCAAGCCGGATTCGTCGCAACTGCTCTGCCCAGTAATATATTTGTAGTGTCCAGGTACAGAGAGCCCCCCTCGAGTATTGGGAGCCAGCAGGACTGACTTTGGAATACGTGTCCCCACGGGCCCATACGAAACGCATGAGGCGGCCTGCATAGCTTTAAGTCCCCGGGTGGGGATCCACAGGCAAAGTCTCAAACAGGTACATCATCTTTTGGAGAGCTGTCATTTTAATCAGCTGCTATTCTGCCTATGAGAGATATTGGTAGAGGCCGTGCCATTTACTCAGTAGTCGGTACATCCTCCAAAAATTTTCAGGGTCTTATTGAGAACAGCATGGCGTATGTAGGGGCAAATTTATCCCCAGGTATTTTAAGGATCTCTGTTTCCAATTAAAACAAAATTCGATCTGTACAAGATCCAACTGACGGTATTGATTTTTAAGGGGTAAACCTCTGCCTTAGACGAGTTCACTTGTAGCCCGAGAGAAGGCCGAAATGGCGCAAGATGATTGCAAATGGGATAGAGTATGTAAGTATTAGAGTCAGGAGTATGTCGGTCCGCGTCTAAGGATACTTTGAAGTCTCTGTCACGACTCGGTATACCCGTGATAAGTCGGGTTATTTCGTATGGGCGCGCCACTGTACGATACACAGGAACAAAGATCATCAGTGGATAAGGGACAGCCTGCCTCGTGCCATTTTAAGCTTGATCAGGTGGTGAAACGTCGTGTAGGAGTCCCAATAGCTTCAGAGGGGCAGGAGAACATCGATCCAAGAGCTGCATAAATGGCCTCGAAAGCCGAAAACTTCAGATAACTTCCGGACATAAACTTCCAATTTAAGGTGATCAAACGCTTTTCCGCGTCCAAGCTGAGCAGTAAAGCCGGCTCCTGCCTCCTATGCGCTATCTCGATTAGGTCTATCGCCCGCCTAGTGTTATCAGCCCCTTGCCTCTGTTTTTCAACGTAGCTACTTTTCATGTAAGTACAAAGACCGCTACAATGCAAGTCTGCCTAACCGGGCTCCTCACCCTCAACACAGTCAACATCACGATTAAGTTTTGTATACTCAGAGGAATGAAAGATTAACAATCTTAAAGAAGCAGAACAGCTGGCAGGATGGGTTGGAACGCAAGATTCCTCCACACTTCCCCTTAGAAATTAAACAGCTCAAAAAGAAAGAATCGAGACTCATTTCTCAGCTCAACGCATACCCATATGTCAAACATGAACGCATTCCAAGGGGTTTGAAACCATTAACAGCCTACTTACTAAATGCGCAGGATGATCCAACTTAACGTGAACGATGGTAACGCTATTAGCAAACACTATTCAACGAATTGATGTATTTGACGATACAGAGGATTACAAGTCAAACATTGAAAAAGCCGGAATGAAATCCTTTCTATTGATGAAGAGTTTAAAAAAGCCTCACCGAGAGCGATATGAGCAGTGTGAATCAAAGGACATACCAGACAGATTGATAAATGAAGCTCCAGCCCTCCAGAATAAATTAAAGAAATTTGAGAGAGACAGCAAAGACTATCTGCATGGCCGCGTCTACACATGGGCCCGAAATAGGGCAAAAAATCAATATAAACAAGAAAGTAGAGAAAGAGTAGATCTATAACTAAGAAGCAGTACTGAATCTAAGAACCTAGCAGCCTCTAACCGCATCCAACTAAGATCTATCACTAGAATAATTCTAAAGCGTCATTTTTAGAGCATCGAAACCCAAACCCCGAAACGGACTCTGGAGGCAACTCTGGCAACCGGCCTAGTGCGAAAAGGCAACAATGTAAAAGCAAAGAAAAAATAGAAGAACAGAACAAAAAACGGAAGCCTGTGGTTTAACATCTCCCATAAAGAACTTCTCATTCACAAGAAGGTTAATTAATAGAGGACTGAATTTTTTCCCTGTTAATGTAAATGTCTCTCTTGATTTCAATGTAGATTTCTATAAATTTTTGTCGGCAGATACGTATTAAAAATGTTTTTTTCAGACTACATCTTAAAACAAGAGATAAGGGTAGTGAGATTTTCCAAAAAAATTATACAAACAGTACTTTTGATCCAGAAGTCAATAGTAATATGTTGAAACGTTTCATACAATTGTCACTTCAGAAGTGCAGAGAAATGGGAGTCATGCCAAAAAAAAAAAGAATAAAAACAACAACATCTCTAGAGATGGAAGTGCCAGGCATACAGCAACTTAAGAATGATGGCACAATTGTAATAAAAAAAGCGACAAGGGGGCCACCGTTGTACAGGATAACAAAATATATTAGTGAGGCCTCACACTCAATAAGTGACTGTACCGTCTATAAAAATTGGACGAGATCCCACTGCAAAATTTAGACAAACCATTGAAATGGTACTTATGAAGCGATAGATTCAAAATCTATTACACAAAAAATTAAAGATATGCTGATCTGTAAAACATCCAGTACCCCCATTGTTTTTCCTAGTATCAAAAATTCACAAGTCTCTTACTGATCCCCCCCGGACGACCTATCGTTTCGGGGATAGGTTTCCTTGTTGGAACCTATTGCCGGTAATGTATTGACTCAATCTTACAAAGAGTAGTTAAGAGAGACATACATGCTTAAGAGATAACAGTCAATTTTACATGTTCTCGAGTCCATAAACAAACGATAGAGGCCTTACATATGTGTACCCTAATGTCAATCACTTTTCACCAATATACCAAATGGGGAAGGATGCAGGTTACCAGAGAGGCAATTAGGAAGAAGGACCCACCCTTACTAACCAAAAAAATTAATTTTTATGACATTGCTTGATATAGTTCTAACTAAGATTTATTTCAGATGGGGAAGAAATCTACCTACAATACAGGGCACCTCTATGGGGTCGCCGGTCGCTCAAGTTATGCTAGCTGTTCATGCACTGCTCTAGAATCGCAATTCATTCAGAAGACACAGGGCTACAACGATGTTTGTGGTCTGGTATAGGTATGTGATGCATCTTTGTCCTATGGAATGATCAAAAAAAGAACTAGAAATATTTGTGGATAATATTAAGAATAAAAATACACCCACTATATTACATTCACGGCCACCATGGACAGGATGTCATCCCACTACCTGACGACGAGGTTAGGAAGACTAGGGAGGTATTTATTATCCAGCTTATTCACAAGGCCCATTGACAGAAAATAATTTTCCCCCCCCCCCCCCACACCCCCCCCCCCACCCCCCCCCCCCCTTTATTTCCATAAAAAGAGTTTTTCACGCACCTAAAACATTTGAAGGGGATAGCAAAGGGCCAATTTCCCACCAGGGCCAAAACGCATCTGCCTCTCCACAACTTTATCAACAACAGAGTCAGGATATGGTTAAAAAGTTCGTTGAAAGAAGGATACAATAAAACCAAAATAGAAACTATAGCACAAGAAATAGGTGGAAAAAGATCGTTCTGTCCTATTCATATCGCCATCAAAATAAGAAGAGCATAACAAACTGGCTCACATTAGCACATATGATACACACAGTGAAAATGATTAAAAGAGAATACAAAAACACTGAGCATACTTAGGACCGATGGCAAATGTAGCAAGTTATTTAAAGATCCCACCGTTCATTGTATATCGCAAGGGACGGACGATAGGAAGCCAAATATTCCGACATATATAAGGGAAAGAAAAAGCCTAATAGTCAGAAGCTTTTAAGAATATAGAAAGAAGAGGAACTTACCCACATGTGCCAATTGGTCAGAACTGTAGTGCTGTTATAGCGGGCCGACACATCACACATCCCCGCACTGGAAAACACAACTAATTAGGGTAGCGTTTCACATGCAATACCAAGAATGCGAATTTTACATTTGATATGCCCGGTGCGGATTGCATATGTACGGACAAACAACACGTAGCGTAAAAATTATAATTAAACGAACATCGTAGTAACATCAGGGTGCGCTAAAGAAATTAAATTTATAGAACGAGTGAAGGGAAGAAATTTGAGAAACGAGTGTTTGCTAGGCCATTTCTAGAAACAAACAAATGTATCAGAACTAAGATGGGCTGTTTTAGAGGAAAGTTGAGATGAGGGAGGGACAATCATCGAAATGCTTCTTTTACCAACGAGAAGCGAGATGGATTCTTGAAATTAAATACACTTGCACCAGCTGGATGAACGAAAGTTGGGGCCTTAGAGCCATTCTTGTAAACACAAAAAACATTATCCAGTAGCCATATGTAGCGGCATTTATAGTAAACATCTGCCGTGCCTTACTATAAATTGTAGAGGGTAGTCAGCAGTCGCGTGCTTATGAAAGGGGGAGGTCCCCTGAACGTCGGTACGACTGCGTCCGCCAGCTGTCAGGAACTGCCGTGCTTCCAAGCCGGAGAGACCAGAGCTATGCAGTCGCTGTTAATGCCAGATGAAATACGTCTTTAACATCTACTATACCGCTTACTATGGAATGTCTCTCACCTAACGCAAGTAGTACAACTGCTGTCATTCAAGTCTTTTATTTATGGGTACTTTTTAATAAATTTTCTACATGTTTTTGCAATTTAAAGAAGCCTGCCATTTTTCTCTGCTATAAGCCCTTGCCTACCATGTAACAAAGCCAACCTGGTCATTGGTTAATTAATCCCGGCAAGCAGTATGATAGACGTTTGGCCAACAATTTTGGCGAATATTTTCACGTCGTATTTAGAAGGGACGATAGGCCGTAGTTATACACAATCTAGTGGGTCTCTGTTGGGCTTGGGGATAAGGGTTATGAAGGAGTGAAGCATGGACGGGGGTATCTGGTCACCCTTCAGGAATGAATTAAATATTTCACCAAGTAATATCTAATTGTGGGGAGATATTGTGGAAGTATAGAAAAACGTAGTTAAATCATGTCTGGACTGGGGATTTTTGGAGGTAATTTCTTGTGGTTTCATAATCCTCCTTCTATGGTGATCGGGGCGGTGAGAGAGTGCAGGTCTGTCTCGGGTTAGGGAGGGGTAGGTTGCAGGTTGTTAAAAATTCATGCAGGGCGTTCGGAGTATGTGAAAGCAAATTAGTTAGAGAGTCCGGAAGGTTGTAGAGCATGGGCATAGTAGACGTGGAGATCTGCGCAATCTCTTCGGTGTAGACGATCATACCACGGGACTATTCCTCAAGCGAGTATGGGTTCTTTGTTCAGGCCTTCCTCTCGGAGCATCTTAGCGAGCATGGTAATGGTGCCTTATTAGCACGTGAAATAGTATCATTGTATACTATACACCCTACCAGATTTTCGGTTATGGAAACTTTCAGATCCTCATCTTAGCTCGGAGTCTTACAAACCTCTCGAGTCTGTCGCACTGGTCGAGCAGCTGCCAGAGACGGCCTCGTGAGTTTTAAGACGTGTCCGAAAGCAGAGACATTTGCAGGGTTGCGTTTTTCTTAAAAGGGACAACCAAGGCGATACAGTTTCTAGGATCACCGCTTTGTGTGCTTCCAAAGTGTAGCGGTGAGGTCACCGATCCGTGTTCATTGGAAGTAGTCTTTAATGGCCTGCCGCAGTTCTTCTCTGTGCTGGGGTGCTTCAAAAGGGATTCATTGGAGACGCCAGTGGCATTTTTTCGTGCGAGTTTACCCTAGATTTAGAGAGAGCGTCAGGAAGGCACTGTTCGACCAGGTTATTAGGGTTGATTTCAAACAACCTAGCCTACGCAATACAGGTATGTTCCCGAAGAAGTACATCGAGACGCGAGAGTCGAGCCGTTAGGGGGATAGAAAAGTGTATGTCCGACTCCAGTTGATGTGCTATGCGCAACAGGTCGTACAGAGTCGAAACTTCCGTAATGCATGCCGGAACTCACTCGTAAGGCACTCAAGATGGGTGCAGAGCTCTGCCCTGCGCAACAACTTGTCCATTTTTCCGAGAAGAACATTATTGAAGTCTCCGCCCAACAAGGAGTGGACCCTGAGTGATTTATTGGCCAATTTGTTCAAAAATTTTGTTTCAAAAATCTAACCTGCCAGGTTGTTTGGGGAATAATTGTTTCAGAGCGGGTCAAATGTGTCCCTCATATAGGCCCTTTAACATTACATAACGACCCCTGGGGTCCAAGACTGAATCCTGAATTGGAATGGACATAGACTAGGAAAGCAAATAGCAGATTACAGCCTTTTTTTTCCTGTCATAGTGAGGCCTGAAAGGCTCTGGATACGAGTGTTTCGCAAATTAAAATTGCTATCTTTGTTAAAATGGGTCTCTTGAAAAAATTACTATATGTGCCTTTTGACGCTTAGATCAGTCAAAAGTTGTCTACGTTTTATATTAGTATTCAATTCCCTTGACATTCAATGAATATATTTCAGCCATTGTGATCAGAGTGGGAGAGAGCAGATGTTCCACTTACCCAGGTCAGCAGTAAATCGTAGACCTGATGGAGTGCCTGACCAGGAAGCTTGTAGTCCGCTCTCCACAGGCAGGGACATGAGTGGAGGGGAAAAGACAAGGACGCAGAATTGGACACACACAAAACAATTTAAAAGACATTGGATAAATCGCTCAGTGAGGCTGTTACTAAGGCTAAGGCGGCCTTAGATGAGGGCAAAAAGAAAAGTGCCACCAAAAAATTCCCTCTCAAAATGACGGGTGAGGAATGGAGGTGGAATACGAGACCTCTGATAACGAGGGTTGGAATGCTCAGGAGTAATTCCTGGATTCAAACTACCAGACTGCTAGTTAGGGAGGAAACTTGTGGGGACCGCTTCCTGGGGGTCGCAGACAGCGCTACCTTAGCAATACGGGTCGGACAAACCAGGTAGGTGGTTCGGTAATATAGAGTTTAGACCAAAGTGTTGGATTGGGGTGAGAAAATAGACAAATTCTTAGGAGAGTAATCCTGGCCAATAATACCAGATGTGGGTAGAGGGTGAAAAGGGACGTTAGTGTGCCCAACCCTAGTGACCAGACCCTGGCCGGTGGGTTAGTGGGTGGGGGGGGAAAGGACGGAAGACGAGGGAGGGGGGAGGGGGCAAGGAGGTGGGGGGGGGCAAAAAGGGGGTGGGGAGGGAGGAAAGATAGAGAACAGGTGAGGGAGGAAGGTGTGCCAGTCCGTCTTGCGGAGGTCAGTCCTATAATCACCGCCGGCGGTGGAGGTAAAGCATTCCAGGACTCAGTCAGGAAGTCCTCAAGTTGGGGGAGTGGAGGCGAGGGCAGGGGATCCACCCAAAGGTCTCTAGGCTGGCGCGCTCTCTTGCTTCGTGATTGGCTCCAGATTGGGGGCGGAGATTTTTGGGGGACCGCAATGTCCAATACCAATTATATCAGGAGGCGTAATATTCAGAACTGAGCAGAAAGCATGCACAGTTCCTCATATGTCCTGAGAGTTGCGGAATTTGCCATTCTTGGAGGAAAAGAGGGCAAATGGGTTCCCCATCTATTGGCATTGCATTGGTCCTTTAGCAGGGCATGCAGGGGGGTTGGGGCGAAGATGTCGCTTTCTTGTAGCGTGATCCAGGGGAAAGATCTGGGGTAGAGCTGGACCTGTGGGTCCCTGCAAAGTCAATTTGCTTTTGTTCCTCGATTTGGCCATGGATCCTCTCTTTCAAGTAAAATCATGCACGCAGCAGTTTCGCGATGTCCATTGGTTTGCTGAGACGTGACTTTGGACGCAGACGCTCCTTTGCAGAGGGTCAAAACTTTATGGGTGGGAAGACAGCGGATGTCCCAGGAGGTTCATTTAAAGTTGGCTTTCATGGAACTTAAACTTGAAGGTTCTCCCTATCCTTCTGGTTCCGGCCCCCTCGCACCCGAATGTTGTTGCGGAGTCCCCTGTTGTTTCGGGGTGTCTCAAAGCAGGAGAGCGTGGGAGGTCACACATTGCTCTAGGTGGGAGGGTATTGCGGCGGGTATTCGCTATGGCTGTGCTATGGAGTCAACCCTTTCAGCCAATTGAGTCGTGGTTTGGCGCATTTGCGCAATTTCTGGTCTACAAGTTTCCTTTAACTTCTGCACTAGGCGCGAGAATCTGCTCTTGTAGGGATATATTTCAAAGTTAAAAAAAGGTTTTTTTTTATTGCGCCAGTCGCTCCGTTGTGTCAAATGGGTCTGCGGAGAGGGGAGCGGGCCTCGCCGTCTGAGCGACGAGAGGGCTCCCTGGCAGCTTCAGGTGGCTCTATGCATCTCTGTTCAGTTCCTTCATCGTGTCTGTCTTCTTGAAATAATGGTCCAGGCTGCCGCTTTTGGGAAAGGAGTGCCCAGTGCCTTCTTTGGGCTGCTGTTGCACTATGGGCTTGGGAGGCAATTATTAGGGTCGCCTAGGCTTTGAGCCGTCAATCCGTTCTGGATCTTAGTTGAGTCAGGTACCCACAGGAGACTCCTGGTCTTAAAGGGGATTGGCAGGTGTAGGTATTATGACCAGGTGGTCAGGGAGAGACTGTGAGGCAGTGGAGGCAGTGTGAGCTCTCCGGTGCTGCAGGGGGTTAACAGGGCTGCTCCGTTGAGGTTGTAGCAGGTGGTCAGGAGTGACTGAGACACTATGGGAGGCAGGGTGAGCTCTCCAGGTGCTGCAGGGGTTAACAGGGCTTCTGTGTGAATGAGACACTATGGAGGCAAGGGTGAGCTCTCCGGTGCTGCAGGAGTTAACAGGGGGGACTGCCACAGCTGTGGTTGCTGGAGGCACGGCCAGGCAGGGTACTGACCAGAGCACGCTGTGAGAGTAGGGAGGTGCGGTCTCATCAGCAGATGTCGGGGTGGGGTCCGTTCCAGCCCGCTGGGTCTTGCAATGTGTTAGAAGGATTAGAGTCTGCAGAGGGCTCAGTAGATTAAGCAACGGCTGCGCTCCGTTGGTGATGGATGCAGGCGCTTCGGCTGCTTGGATGAGGGAAGATGGCGCCTGCCGCGTGGTCAGGTCAGGGGTCCGGCAGTGGAGTGCTAGAAAACTACTCCGCAATTCCTCTACTGGCGCACCGGAGTGAAGCGGAGAGCAGGAGCCTTCTATGAAAGCTGTCAGCCGTCGATTTGGTGCCAGGGATGGGCTGGATTCTCCCCCTGAGAAGGGTAGCGATGCTGTGGAGCTCCTCAAGCTAAGCGTCTATCCCATGGGCTCGGTTCCGCCCCCAGCTGTTGCGTTTTTGTAGACGGTTTTTGGATGCAGTTTTCTTCTGGTTAAATAACGGCTTCAAAATGTTCGTGTGAACATACCTAATAGCTGATCTTAACAATAACCTCCCCCAATTTTGGATTATGATTTTTTAATGGGTTTGAATAGGTTAATTTACCCGTTCACCGGTGCTTCCCCTCCTGCATTGCCGTCACTCCAACATGATGTCCAAGATGGAAAAAAAAGATCAGCAGCATATTCTCTGCAGATAACGTGGTGCAAAGTCACCAAATTCCAAAATCCATGGAGCCAACAAATTTCACTAGCATGGAATAGGGCATCAGCAACCAAATTGTGCAAACACACTGATCTTTTTTTCTTCCATGAAGAATGGAAAAATGTTTCTTACTTCTCCATAAAGTGCAATGTTTCAACTCCCCTAATACAGACTGTCGGACGAGTCGAAACAATTGATTCAAGTATGACTTCTATCTGGCGTTATTTCTGGTCCTAGATTACAGAGGTAACTCTGTTGTGGCGTTGGTCTGAAAGAGACGTTAGATGCCGTCAGTGCCGCGGGACCGGAGGTTCTGGGGAATGGGTATTTTAACCAGCGCAAACCAAGTGAAAAACTCTAGTAATATGAGGGTTAGGGTAAGTCAATATTAGGGTGAATGTCACCAAAAACTATTTGGCAAACCAACATCAAAGTGTTTGGATTGGAGGTTGAATTTGAATTTCAACCTGAACCCGAAGCACAATATTTTCATTGACTTATAATTTGTCACTGAGTATTTACTAGAAATAGCGTTGACAGGCACATACTGACACATGAGATGCGGCTCAATACAGCATAAAAAAACTCGTAAGAGAAACAGCCAGGTATCATTAATTATTTAATTTTGCTGCATGTCTTGCATTTTGTATGGAACTTTTTTATGTTGGAAAAATATTAATATCATTAATTTTTCAAGGTTATTTTTTTCAAAATAATAAAAATCTGTTTCACTTTCAGCAGTGATGTTCCTTGAACTCAAATCTGATGGCTTCAGATATTAAAGCAGATGATGGTGGTATCACACAAAGATACATATGATGAACAAGCTATTATCCCAGTTACACCCTCAGCCTTCCCATAACAGATTATCATCTGATTTTTTTTAAGCAGTCCTATCTTCTGAATCATCACAGACTATTGAGCAAAATAAAAGTCACAATCTTTTTTGAACAGCAAAGGGCTCACACAATGGAGAAGCCATTTCATGTTCAGATTGTGGAAAATGTTTTAATGTGAAAGCATATCTTTAAACACCAAGAACTCACACAGGAGGGGAAACCTTTTTTCATGTTCAGAATGTGGCAAATGTTTTAATCAAAAACGATTCTTGTCCACCATCAAAGATGTCATACAGGAGAAAAAGCCATTTTCATGTTCGAATGTGGGCAAATGTTTTGCTGTGAAATCAAATCTTGTTAAACATCAATAACCCACACAGGGGAAAAAGCCATTTTCATGTTCTGAATTGGGGAAAATGTTTTAATCAAAAATCAAATCTTGTTAAACATCAAACAACTCATTCAGGAGAGAAGCCATTTTCTTGTTCAGACTGTGGCAAATGTTTTAACTATGAAATCAAGTTTTTAATTCATCATCAACGACGTCACACAGGAGTGAAGCCATTTTCATGTTCAGTATGTGGCAAATGTTTTCCTATAAAATCAACTCTTGTTCGACATGAAAGAGCTCACACAGGAGAGAAGCCATTTTCGTGTTCAGAATGTGGAAAATGTTTTAATCCAAATCGAGTTTTTATTGTCCATCAAAAAAAACACACAGGGGAGAAGCCTTTTCATTTTTCAGAATGTGGAAAATGTTTTAACCACAAATCAAGCTTTATTGCCCATCAAAGAACCCACACAAGGGAGAACATTTTCATTTTTCAAATGAGGAAAACGTTTTATGGTGAAAATAAACCTTATGGTCGATCAAAAATTCATGCAGAATAAAAACCAATTTCATGTTCGGAATAAGGGAAATCTTTAATTCAGAAATTCTTCCTGTCTATTAAGTTGTGGGAGACGTATTCAGAATGTGGAAGATGCTTTTCTAAGAAATTAAATCTCAGGAGAGCAGCCATACACCCATTTTTTTCTAATCAGAAATGAAATCTTGTTCAAAATTAAAAATTTCTACACAAAGAGAATCCATTTTTTATGTTCAGAATGTGGAAACATTTTTTTTCACAGAAAACAAATCTGGGGCGAAAAAATCATTTTCATGCTCAGAATATGAAAAGAGGAAGTCTTCCAAAATGTTGCAAGGGATGTGTGCGTTGTTTGGTGCTTCAGGAACTGTAACAACATGTGGTGAAACATATGGACCGATGTACTTCTATGAACCATCGGCTTGTATGGAGTATGATAAAAAATAAGATGCTGTTTAAGGGAAGTTATAAATGTGGATGTTTTTAAAGCATTTGAAAAAAGGACAAACGCGTTAACATTTTTTTTTTTTTAAATCACATCTTTTTAACCCATTACCAGTTTTGACATAACTGTTCATCATACAGTAATGTCAGTAAGGTTGTATGGAGCCGACTCATGAACCGATCCCGCTCCATCTAACTACATACATGCCTCAGTCAATGTGACTATAGCATCTAAGAAGTTATAAAGGAGGCAACACCTCCTCTAGCCCCCCACAATTGGCCCTCAAATGATGAGATTATGGATTGCCAGCCATATAAGCCGTATAAGTCTACGGTAGAAAATGCAGCAAGTAATTGATCCCCCTTTCATAAACCATGACAGACAGCCATGCAAGAGAAACCTAAAATTTGGTCCTGATGTATGAAATGATTGTCCCCATAATTGCCAATTACCAAGTCTCCTACAGCACTTACCACAAAAAGTTTGCACAGCACATTACAAAGCTCTGCTGCAGGCACATTAACGCACAAATACACACTCTGTTTCAGCTCTCCACAGGACAAAACCCATTCAGCGAATTCTGCATACCTGAGCAGCATCACATGACTCCCCCCCCCATGTGACATCTCACAGGTCCTGGAAGCACACCCCTTGACTTTAGCTGGGGGTGAGTTTACTTTGGATACATTAACTCGATATAAGCCTATTATCTCATAGGAGAACCGTGTTTAAAATACCAACATACAATGCGGTGTGCAGAATATGTACAATTTTTTTCACCCCTGTGGTAAACACCCTAGAAGGAAAACATTTTAAAGGGGAAAAAAAAAAAACTAATACCAAAATAGAGTTCTCTGTTAAAAAAAGGGAAAGGGAAAAGGAAAAAAAGTCTATCTCAGAATGAAAAATAAAAAAACCCTCCACCCCCAAAAACAACCCCTCAAACAGATGAACTAGGAAAATTGCAATGTGAAAGCTTTTTTTATTTTTATTTTTTTTTAAAAAAAACATTTAATGAAAATACATAATTTGCTATTGCCAAAATCGTCCCGAAACAAATAAAAAAAACTGTTTTTTAACTAAAAAACCTCCATAAAAAAAAACACCCCTTACCCCCAAAAAATTAAAAATTTTTGGGGCTTCGCAAGACATTATTTAAAATAGTAAATGGTATTATTAAAAAGTACAACTTGTCTCGCCAAAAAACAAGCCTTTTTGAAAATTCTAGTAGAGGAAAAAAAAAATTTTTGGCTCTTGGAAGGAGGGTTGGAAAAAAATATACATAATGCAAGGGGAAGGGGTTCAACATAAAAAAGAATTGCACAAAAAATTGTCCTTTTTTTCGAACTTGTTTTTTTTTTATATAATTGTATATTTTTATTATTTTTCAAGAAAATAATTTTCCAAACATGTCAAAGCACATTGTAGCATAACATAAGCATTCAATGTAGGACGTGGCTCACAAACAACAGCACAGAATTAGTGGGGGTTATCAATCTAATGTGGTTGCGTGGATAGCCACCCCCCCCTAATAACCATAAAATCTAACAACCCAACAGTACAAATTTTAGTTTTAAACATTAAAACCAACAGGCATAAGGAAGAGGGGGAACAAACATTCACTAAAGAACCATACATGACTAAATCAAGAAATATGATGGAATAAAGGGGTTTTTGGGTTTTATTGCTACATTCCCATCCCGACCATATCTGTCACTTGATCAGTTTATTGTATGGAGCCGTGAGTGTTCCATTCTCAAAATTTCCAAGCCCTATAATTCGAATTTCAGGACCCCGTCTTTGCCAAGAATGAATAAACAAGACAGCTGTAGGATATGCAAATTAATTTAAGCGTTTCTTCCGCAGTGATTGGGGAAACCAAAAATAAAAAGAGCGGATCCATAGGCAGGTTGATGCCTAACAGATTCATAAATTCAACTGAAATTCCAAAAAGACCGAAACATTTGACAGTCCCCAAAAAAAATTTATGAACTGCCTCCTTGTTCTCCACACTCCAACATCTATCCGTATTTAAAGGTTAAGTTTTTGGGCAATGAGGGATAGGTACCGCACATTAAGATTTTTTAAAAAATTTTCTTTGTAGGTGACCTAAAGTCTGCGATGCCCGTTTCCAAATGAGCTCCCCTTCACCCTAGTTTATATCTTTTCCCAACATTTTCTCCCCTTTTGCCATATATGATGCTTTTTTTTCTCCTCCCGGGGAGGGGATACAGCAAAGAAAAGAAATCCGATATTAAACCCTGGGAGAGGATTCAGCCACAACTGTTCAAACCGGTAGGAGAAAAAAAGTCCCTAGTTAGTAAGCTTGTTAGATAGTGGGGGATTTGGATATAGGAAAAAAATAGTAACGCCAGTAGGTCGAGTCAATTAAGGGTGGAAAAAGGGCTTAAGGCCCTAGATTGTGGCCCCCATACCCCAAAACGGAAAAATCTATTGTGGGGCCAAGTTTCATTGCCAGATTTACCCATGCCCTCTGGAAAAGGGGCGGGTTTTACAAAAAACTAGTCATAGCTGAAAAAAAGAACACAGACCCAACCGCCCGCACACCGATCCAAACCCCCTTTTAGGGGCCATGGGGCCTAGAAGCGC
>JAODAL010057519.1:0-22630 GCA_025379985.1 Phyllomedusa bahiana
GTAAGCGCCTGTACTGCACAGTGGACAACTACTCCGAGAACCTGAGTGTGACTTGGTTGATGAGAAGAGCTGGACAACAGGACCAGGAGATCCAAACGTCTCAGATGAGAGAACATTCAGAAGAAGAGGAGAGTTTACTGGATACATCCTATGTGATCAGATCCCAACATGAGGGACGTCAGTATGTAACATCACTGAGCTTCATCCCCCATATAGAGAGACATAAGGATGTGACCTTCATCTGTAGAGGAGACTCCAAGGAACATAAGGAGGAGAAGATGTTTCACTGTCAGACTGTATATGGTGAGTTACTGATTTTATATGACCTGATGGTGTAAAGTGATTGTGTTACTATTCCTGACAGTAATCTGACTGGAGCACAGGGGCAGAATTCGTGATAAATAAAGGAAGAGGCGAAAAAGTTTTCCTCCTCTTACAGAACTACACAAGAATAAGAAAATGATAGGAACCTGAATTACACATTAAGTATCAAGAACAAGCTATAGTCTGTTTCTTACTATAACTCATACCACATCTGATTATGGTTTATTTTTCAGTGAAACCTCAGGTGTCACAGCCAATAATGAGAAGTCTCTTTGTCATTGGAGAAGTAAAGTATTTGCTCAACTTGGAGAAATTTTATCCTAAAGACATCAGGATTGTATGGACGTGTGGAGGGGAAAGAGAAGAAGTCGTATCATCCACTGAGTCAAAGACAGATCATCCTGACAGAACCGTCTCCAGTGAGGTCAGGATTCCTGAGGATCGTCACAAGGATCCAGGATTCGGCAATTTTATTCAAAACATTCGGGAGAGGGTTCCTCCGACATGCATTAAAAAGGTAGGAGACAAGCGCAATAGTGAAGCCCAAACAATTAAAAATGCATAATGAGATGCAAATGTACTCACCAATCTTTGCTGTACTATGAATCATCCATCTAAAGTTAAAAACATCCCGATGATGGCATAAGCACTGCTGCTCTAGAGGACCTCGCAATCCGGCGTCCCACGTGGTTCAGCAACGGGGACAATACTTGGTTGTAGAATGAACTCTGGCGTGTTCAAAATATGTCCTTCTGATTTGGGCTGCGCTATTATAGGTATCCACCACCGCTGCTGGATAAGTGTGGTTTTGCTTCTTTATTAGAATAATCAGGTAACGCTTTTAGCTGTCACCTCTGACCTGCTTCTTCAGACCATAAATGCAGAACTATGACACTTTGTTATATACTACTCATTAAAGGAAGAGGCGGCGCGGGAATGCCGATGACATCACTCCCCCTACTTCCATTCAAATAGATACATAATGAAAACATAATGCAACACATTAACCCTATTCAAAGATTACAATAACTACAATGACATTAATAATAATAAATATACCTTTCTGAAGATGAACAGTATATATATAAAAACGATACAACATGCCTAGAATAAGAAAAAATATATATAAATATACTCTAAAAAAAGTTAAAATTTCAATATAAAAAATTCTCATTCTATGGTTTCTTGTAACTCGTTCAAACCATAAGGCTTAAGAGTGTTGAGACGATAAATCCAATAATTTCACGTATATCTAATGTTTTTTGCCTGTCTCTAACATTTATCCCTATATGTTCTATAGGCTGTATGGTGAACCTTGGCTCCAGTCCGGGGATGGACCCCGACGAAGTGTCGAGGAAGACTGTATAACAATTTTTGATGGTTAACATTATATCTGTGATTGACAGTTCTCCTCGACAACTTCATCGAGGTCTTTCCCACGTATTGAATACCGCAAAAACATGTGATCAAATAAACCACATAGGACGAGGCACATGTTAACTTACCAATAATTGGAAAAGTTTCTCCAGTGGAGTGTGACTTAAAAACCTTATCACATACCAAAAAACATTAGATATACGTGAAATTTATTGGATTTATCATCTCAACACTCTTAAGCCTTATGGTTTGAACGAGTTACAAGAAACCATAGAATGAGAATTTTTTATATTGAAATTTTAACTTTTTTTTAGAGTATATTTATATATATTTTTTCTGATTCTAGGCATGTTGTATCGTTTTTATATATATACTGTTCATCTTCAGAAAGGTATATTTATTATTATTAATGTCATTGTAGTTATTGTAATCTTTGAATAGGGTTAATGTGTTGCATTATGTTTTCATTATGTATCTATTTGAATGGAAGTAGGGGGAGTGATGTCATCGGCATTCCCGCGCCGCCTCTTCCTTTAATGAGTAGTATATAACAAAGTGTCATAGTTCTGCATTTATGGTCTGAAGAAGCAGGTCAGAGGTGCCTGCGAAACGCGTTACCTGTTTATTCTAATAAAGAAGCAAATCCACACTTATCCAGCTGCGGTGGTGGATTCCTATTATCGTGCAGCGCTTTTCTGAAGGACCTTTTTTGAACACGCCAGTGTTCATTCTACAACCAAGGATCCAGGATTCAGAGTACGAGTGACCTGGGAACATGAATCTATGGAGGGACCAGGATCCAGGGAGCTGACTATCAGAGATGAAGGTGAGGAGCATTAGATGATGTCTGATTGCTGAGTTCTAGGGCTAGGTCCACTTTGGGCAGGAATGATGTGAATCTCCCAAGCAGATCTGAGCATGGAAAATCCACAGTCACATAAAGTAGTGAAAACTCTCATCCAGACGCTGCAAGGTTTCACCATATGGAAACTGATCTGTAGTGCGGATCTGTAAATCCTCAGCATGACGGGTGTGAGCAGAGCAAGAATTTATTCTGGACTTTCTGGATCAAAACATCAGTGATAGCAAAAATCCATATAGCAGATCCTGATCCCTTACAGACGTGTGGAATATTTTCAATGTCAGGATTACAGATTTTTTAAAAACATCCCCCTGGCCTGTGTTGTTCTGCAGATTACCCCTGGACTCCAGTTGTAGAGGATATTCAGGTTCCCCGTCTTCTCCATGGCACCCCGGCCGCTCTGCAATGTGAGATCTCAGAGTATTTCCCGGACGCCGTCACTGTGACATGGTGGAAGCGTTCTGAACAGAGTCTGGAGTGATATGAAGATCCTGACGCTGCTGATCCCCCAGAGAATAACATCCGGGGAAAAGAGGGGGCCGATAACACCTACAGTGTACGCCAGTCGGACCATCACCCCCCAACGGGGGAAAAAAACACTCATGGGGTAGAATATATATGTCGGGTGGAGCATCCCTCCCTGGAGAAGCCCATAGAGAAGAGCACAGGGAGGCTACAAGTCTATGGTGAGTGTCTGTACATCTGTAGGTATAAAGTTATCACCACATTTTTATCATTCATTTACTTTTCAGAACCCAGAACAGCCCTCTAAATTTATCAGACCCTAAACTTTTAAATGATCAGATTCCAGAACACACCCCTAATTAGGGGATCTCCTGTGGGGTCTGTCCTGGAATCATAGATATAATGTTATGTTAAGGTTATGTGTAAAGTTATCACACATATGAACAGTTCTCTTACTTAGAACTCAGACCAGACCGCCTTATATGATTTAGAGCAGACAGTGGATAAAGCTATTACAGGCAATGTTCCCTTCTAGGTTGTGCAGTAAGGTCCATATATATATATTTGGACACTGACACAAAATTATGGTTTGTACCTGTTTAGTAAAACATACTCAGGTTATAGTTCTATAATGGACATGGTCATAAAGTCCAGACTTTCAGATTTCCTTTGAGGGGATCCGAATTAAAATTGGATCAAAGGTTTAGGAGTTTCAGCTCCTTAACATGGGCTGCCCTGTTTTTAAAGGGACCAAAAGTAATTGACTTAAAGGCTGTTTCATGGGCAGGTGTGGGCAATTCCTTTATGTCATTCTCAATTAAGCAGATAAAAGGCTTGGACTTGATTTGAGGTGTGGTACTTGCATTTGGAAGATATTGCTGCGAAGAAAGCATGCGGTCAAAGGTATTCTCCATGCAGGTGAAACAAGCCATCCTTAAGCTGAGAAAACAGAAAAAACCCATCTTAGAAATTGCTACATTACTAGGAGTGGCAAAACCTACAATTTGGTACATCCTGAGAAAGAAAGAACGAACTGGTGAACTCATCGATGAAAAAAGACCTGGACGCCCACAGAAGACAACAGTGGTAGATGATTGCAGAATAATTTCCCTGGTAAAAAGAAAAACGGCTAGATTGGACTTTGCTTAAACACATCTTAAAAAGCCGGCACAGTTCTAAAAGAACATTCTTTGGACAGATGAATCCAAGACCAACCTCCACCAGAATGATGGAAAGATAAATGTATGGGGAAGGCGTGGTACAGTTCATGATCCAAAGCATAGCACCTCATCTGTAACATGGCAGAGGTGATGGCTTGGTCATGCATGGCTGCCGGTGGCACTGGGTCACTAGTGTTTATTAGATGATGTGACACAGAGCAGAAGCAGCCGGATGAATTCTGAGGTATTAAGAGACATACTGTTCGTTCAAATCAAGGCAAATGCAGCTAAACTGATTGGTTGGAGTTTCATAATACAGATGGATAATGACCCTAAATATAAAGCCAAATCAACCCAGGAGTTTATTAAAGCAAAGAAGTGAACTATTCTTGAATGGCCGAGTCGGTCACCTGATCTCGGCTCAATTGAGCACTAATTTCTCTTGTAAAAGACTAAACTTTAGACAGAAAACTAAAAACAGAAACTGAAAACCTCTGCAGTAAAGACTGAGGCAGAGCATTAAAAAGGAGGAAACAGCGTCTGGTGATGTCCACGAGTTCAAGACTTCAAGCTGTCAATGCAAAAACAAAGGTTTTTTTTTTTTATTAAAGTATTCATAATTAACATTTTATTTATAATTTTTTTAATTTTTCAAATTACTTTTGAACCCCCGAAATGAAGGGTAGTGCTTAAAAAATGCTTTAGTTCCTCACATTTTTATGCAATCATTTTGTTCAACACACTGAATTAAAGCTGAAAGTCTGAACTTCAACTGTATCTGAATTGTTCAAAATTCATTGTGGTAAAGGAGAGAGCCAAAATTAGAAAGATGTCGTCTCGGTCCAAATATTTATGGCCCTCACTGTATGTACATGAGCCGTAAGTGGGGTTTTGTAATGTGGCTTTTCGCTGAACAGCTTTTAAGAATAAAACACATTAACCCTTTATTACCACATGTTTTGCGCCTGAATGTTCGGGCCATTGTTACAGATTTTCATCTGGTTAAACAGGTAGAATTTTTATCATTTTCATGCTGCTTAAAGTGAACCTGTCACATAGATCATGTCCCTCTGCTGAGGGCAGCACAAGCAGTGTCAATCCTGCTGTTTTCCCAGCGCTGTGTCCCTTATTCTGTAAGATGCTGCAGTTTTAGACCATTTACTCCTCAAATCTTATTCATGACCAGTTGTTAGCCCCACCCACCAAAGACTAGCCACGCCCACTGACAGTAATTCACATATTTCTACCTATTCAAAGTAATAGGTTTGTCAGTTGAGGTGGGCGGGGCTAGCCTCAGGTGGGCGGGGTTTGAAAAAAACTGACTCTTCGAATGACTCTTCTGGCTGAAAACTGCAGATCTGAGCATTAAATACACGAAAACTCCAGCATCTTACAGAATAAGGGACACAGCGCTGGGAACAGCAGGTCTGACACTGGCTTGTGCTGCCCTCAGCAAGGGGGGGCATTACCTATGTGACAGGTTCTCTTTAAGTGTTATTTCTAGATCTGGGACAGAGCAGGAACACATACAACACCCACTATTCCCAGTATAGACTCCGGAGCAAACCTCTGCTTCTTCTCTTCCAGCTAAACCCCAAATGTCATCACCTATAGAGATCACTATGGCGGATTCATCGAAGGTTCAGTTCTCTCTGAAGCTACAGACGTTTTACCCTAAAGATATAAACATCTCCTGGTGCTGGGAAGATGCGTCTGGTGAACATGAATTATCACCTCAGCAAACACTCACTACATGGGACACTCATCTCACATTCGATGTCTCCAGTGTTATCCAGATTTATAACTATTTATTCAAAGATCCACAGATGAAATTCATTGTAGAGTGGAAGCACAAGACCATGGAGACACCAGAGACAAGATCACTAAGTCTCAGAGGTAAGAAATATCTATCTTTCTCTCACATTTCGATCTATCTGTATATCCAGCCATCTCTCTTATCTGTCGCATATTTATCGGTCTCATACCTATCTAATCTATCCCAAATGTACTTATCTGCTCCTAAATACTAACTTATCTCCATAATTGGATTATAAGTAGAGATGTAATTATACGTAGCCAAAGATTCTTAGTTCATTAAACTCCACCAGTCACATAATCCCAACACTTTCTTCTCAGTAAAGGGTTATACACAGTCTGTGCTGCTCATATAGAGCCCATTGTATCTATCTTATCTCAGTCCACGTATGTTACAGATCTGCCCTGGCGTCCACACGTTGGATCTATCAATGTCCCTGAACTGGAAGATGGGACAAAAGCCAAACTGACCTGTGATATATCCGGATACTTCCCTGATCTTCTGTCTATAAATTGGTTCACAAAGAAGGATGGAAACAGGACTCCTCTGCCCAAAGAGTCATCAAAGATGGACGAAAAGCCACAGGCGGATAACGCTTACTGCTGTGAGGCCTCACTGACTTTTACACCATTAATAAGTTCTCACCAAGGATCAGAAATCCTCTGCAGAGTGGAGCATCCGAGCCTGGAGGATCCCATAGAGCGGAGCACCGCACCCCTGCACATAGGTGGGTGTCAGGGTCCTTGAAAGGGGGTTTCCAATTTTTTTTTATATTAAAACAAAGCAGATAATAAGTTGTGTAATTTTGTCAGCGGCACATGGCCGTCACTGTGCCGCCACCCGCTGCTCCGCCAGATGCCATAATATTCTGGCTGATACAGAGAATAATGAACCTGGCACAATATTATTTCTGTCCCATTCACACTATATAGGTGAGAAATTAGACACAAACAGGTTCAGTACAGACTCTATGGACACCCATGGGCGCATTATTACACCTCTGTACAGCCCAAGCCAAAATACAAAGCATGAGACGTTAACATTGGCAAAGTGCTGGATATCAACTTTATCACCACAGAACTGGAGCATCTATAACATTAAGAGATTCATTCTTATCCATTATTCACTGGAACATGTGGATTCGGGGGTCGAGCTAAAAAAGCAACCCAAGGTTAAATTTTAATATTTAATTGCCTTAAGGGCAAACTAGACAAGACACTACATACACAGTGAATACAGAGAGATATAGTGGTCAGATAGGCAAATACAAGTAAGGGGTTACAGATAGTATAGAGACAGTAAATACAAGTCAGTTACTTGGTATCAGCCCCTAGCGCTGTGGAGCCACATAGGGGTATGTGATGCAAGCAAGTTCCTGGTTACTTCTGATATTTTAGCAGGAAATAACCCTCATCAGAAGACAATGGCAAGCTACTGCTCTGCACACGTTTTTAACCCTAGCTGGTCACACCGCCTCACGCCCCTGGGATGGTTCAATGGCCCCCTCCCTTTTGGTCCAATCTCATAATCTTGGATGGGTCAAGACCTCCCGGGGAGGTCACAGAAAGGCGGCTCTGGTACCATTGGTCCCAGCTAAGCCCCAGCTATGTTCTGATACCAAGCACAGCACAGCTTTGTGCCAGACTCCTACTAGCAGTTCTCCATATCTCCCCAACCTTTGATCTGGAAAATGGGGGATACTCAGGAGTGCGTGTCCCGTTCCCAAGTTCTCAAATATGGGACCGGTATGTGGGTAGGATGTGTAGCAATTCCATAATTCTCTATGAAAACCCAGTTCCCGATTGTCTCAGTCAAGCCTTTGATCAGCCCTTCAACTCTGACTAACCCTAGGAGTGGATACCTTCAGTTCCAAGAAGTTTGCAAGATGTGTGAAGAAAAGAGTAAAAGTCCATTGAAGCAGGACCCCTGGCTGGGACTTATGCCCTATGCACAGGAGTGCTGACATGCTTCTCACCTTAAGTGAGGCCCTCTGACCTCATATGATCCAGTGATTAACTTGGATCAACTTATATTTTACATTCATCACAGTTTAGCATGCCATATACCCGGGAATATTACTGGAGATTGCTGAGAATGTTTCATCTTATGGAGGATTTATCTGTAGGGATCGGGTCATTATGCCGCCATCAAGAGCAGAATATTACCAGCAATACAGTAATTATCGGGTTCACCGACTTCTCTAATAATTATTTATAATACAGTACTTTGATTACATTATAACATTACAGATTAACTTCTGCTAAATCCACTCTACTCTGTTTCAGATGAAATACCATCCTGGTTTTAGATGGAGAAATCCCGTAAGTTGCACTATTAATCCTCATGCCTGTATAGCAATTGACAGCCCATGTGATGAGCGGTATATGTGACGGCCCATGTGATGAGCGGTATATGTGACGGCCCATGTGATGAGCGGTATATGTGATGGCCCATGTCATGAGCGTTATATATGATGGCCCATGTGATGAGCGGTATATGTGACGGCCCATGTGATGAGCGGTATATGTGACGGCCCATGTGATGAGCGGTATATGTGACGGCCCATGTGATGAGCGGTATATGTGACGGCCCATGTGATGAGCGGTATATGTGAGGCCCATTTGGGTGAGCGGTATAAAGTGACGGCCCATGTGATGAGCGGGATAAGTGACGGCCCATGGATGACGGGATATGTGACCCCCGTGAAGCGGGAAAAAGTGCGGCCCATGTGATGAGCGTAATTGCGGCCCCCTGTGTGGCGGTTTATTGACGGCCCATGTGATACGTAAATGTGCGGCCCCTGGATGAGCGGTAATGTTCGGCCCATGTGATGAGCGGTATATGTGAGGGCCCATGTGATGAGCGGTAATGTGACGGCCCATGATGAGCGGAAAAGTACGGCCCCTGTGATGAGCGGGAAAAGGACGGCCCATTGATGAGCGATAATGTGAGGCCCATGTGATGATGCAGGGGCTAAACCAAAAAAAGGGAAAGAAGGCCTCTGTGCAATAAGTCAATTAAAAAACCCTGATACACTAAGTAATCGGCACTGCTCACCTTATAAGTTGAAATAAAAGGGACAACTCATACAAAAGCTTATTTAAATATCCACCACATAGCAGCCGGGGGTCTTTTAGACGGGGTCAGCCCCACAACAGGTCCACGGACACAGGAAAAGGAAAAAAAACTAAGCAGTGTGGGGGGCTGAAAAAAAATAATGGAACACTTGGGGATTACCCACTATTAACATGTCAAATTTATTTAAAACAAAAAATAAGACACACGTTTTTTTGAGAAAAAAACGGGGCTCCTTCCTCAGGTCATGAAAATATTCGTGCACATTTCAGATTTAAGAAAGCCGCAAACAGGAAAGGGCTCCCCAGCTGAAACAAACAATTAAAAATTTAAACAGGGAACAAACCTATACATGTAACAAATTAACCTTTAAAAAAACATCTCCCCTTTGCATAAAAAGAAAAGAAAAAAACATCTGTGAATAATTAAAAACCTACTTAAAACAAGTTTAAAAAAAATCGCTACACCAAATGCTAAATAGAAAGATCATACAATTATTACAAGAGGGGGGAAAACCCTTTAATAAATTCAAAAAAATAATTTTTGTAATCATTTTAACCCATTTGGAACCAGTTTTATAGTTTATAGACCAGAAAATTTCTTTTCTGAAAGAGTTTTGATCTCTTTTAAAAGAAATGGAATCGTTAATGGGGTGAATGGTAAAAGTGGGTTTCTCACCGGGGGGCAGTTGGGAAAAAAGCCTAGGGAAGGCTATAATACTTTTATTTTGATTAATATTTTTACCTGTGATTTTTTACCTTTTTGAGAGTTTTAGTTTTTTTTCCGTGTATTGGGTACCACACTTACAGGTGATTAAAAAAAAAAACTACGTATTTTTACATGATAATTACTTTAATTTTAAATTTTCTTTTGGGATGTAACTGAAAAGATTCCTACCACTATTGTATTATAACATTTAATGTCGGCAATTTTAAAAAGGGCCTGTCCCGGGTGTAAAGAATCTTGACTTTTTCCCGGAATAAATTCCTGTAGTTGCTCATCTAGAAGGGGGAAAAAGATTTTTTTTATATTTTAGCCCTATGGAAATAATCTGCGGTTTTTAGGTGCAGCGGTTTTTTAAAAGGGGGCCATAATAAAACATTCCAATGTTTTTGTAAAACAGCATAAATTTCATGGTGCTGTGAATTGAAAGTAGTTGTAAAAGAAAATTGAAGATCCTTAATTTTTTTACTTTTTTAGGGGGATCAAATAAATATTTATTTTGAGGTATAGCTCTTCTTTTTGCACTAGATATTAGTTCAGAGGGAAAACCCTTTTCAACAAATTTAGAGGTAAGATGACTAGCTTGGATTTCAAAATCTTCATCAGAGGTGCAGTTTTTTCGCACCCGCCTAGACTGGCCGACTGGAATATTTTGCAGCTAGGTACGATGGTGGCAACTTTAAAAATGTAGATAACTGTTAGAGTCGCATACTTTAACCCCTTAACGACCTTGGGCGTATGAGTACGTCCCAGGGCCACTAAGGGGCCTTGCAGGGGGATCGCTTCGCGACCCCCCCCCCCCCGCACAGCTGCCGGGTGTTAGCGGCTAATCGCAGCTAACACCCGGCGGTAACAGCGCCAGCGGGCGGAGCCACCCGCCGGCGCTGTTTAACCCATCAGACACCGCGGCAAAGATGGCTGCGGCGCCTGAATGCTATGCTATGCTGCGCCGATCCGACGACCGGGCATGGTGGTGGGGAGCCTTGTGAAGGCTCCCATCACTTACCCTGGCCGGTTTGCCCACTTCTGTCCGCAGACAGGAAGTGGGGAAACCGCCATTTTTGTGCACCCTAATGCATTGCCTATGCAATGCATTAGGTTGTATTAACAATCGCGCCCCCTAGTGGTCAAGCACCATAGGGGGACTAAATGTTACAGTAAAAAAAAATTAAATAAAGTTTAAAAGTACAATAATAAAAAAGTTACACATATTTGGTATCGCTGCGTCCGAAAAAGTCCGATCTATAAAAATCTAACATAATTTATCCCGTATGCTGAACACCGTAGAAGAAAAAAAATTCCAAACGCCAAAATTGCGTTTTTTGGTCATTTTACGTCACTCAAAAAATGGAATAAAAGTGATCCGAAAAGTCACATACATTCCAAACTGCTAGCGATAAATAGTACACCAGCCCACAAAAAATGCCCCCTCACTGACGTCCGTAGGTGTTAGTACAAAAAAGTTATTGGTCGCACAAAATGGCGCCGTGACGCAAATTTCAAAAATAGAAAATGTTTGGAATTTTTTTTACGGTACCAAAACATAACGGAAACCCTACATGTTTGGTATTGCCGGATGCGTAACAACCTGTAGAATACAGATAACACATTATATTTACTGAAGATTGAACACCATAAAAGCAAAACCCCCCCCGCAAACAGGCGAAAATACTTTTTTTTTTCACAATTTGTCCCACTTGGAATTTTTTTGGCGGTTTTCCCAGTAACTCTATAGTATAGTGAATAACACCATTAAAAAGGGTAAAATCTTGTCCCGCAAAATAAAAGCCCTCATGTGTCTATGTAGGTGGAAAAATAAAAAAAGTTATGGCTTTCAGAAGGCGAGGAGGGAAAAACGAACGTGTCACCCAAAAAAAAACGCCATGTCCTTAAGGGGTTAAAAGAAGTTTTAGACTGAACAGAATTATGGACAAACAAACATAAATCTAAGAATATAATTTCAGTAGGATTAAAAGTTACAGTAAAATTAAAACCCCATTGGTTTGTATTTAAAAACTGAACGAACTCCTCAGCTCTTTCTGTTGTACCATGCCAAATAAAAATAAGGTCATCGATATACCTCTTAAAATGTGAGATAGAGAAGGGTTAGAATCCGATAAAATATGAAGACTTTCAGGCCCATGAACAAATTGGCGTAAAAGAGGGCAACACGGGTCCCCATAGCGGAACCGTATTGGAAATAATTATTCTTCAGTATTAGTTCAAGACTATCCAATAAAAAAACTTTTAAAAGGTGTAGAAAAAGACGGATCCTTGTCCAAATAAAACGTTACAGCATCCAACCCCAATTCATGTAAAATATTGGAGAATAGTGAGGAAAGGCTAATTTCTGATGGAAAACACACTGCGTTGAAAACACAGCACAATGTAGAAGAAATTCTACTCACCCAAATCGAGATCTCAGCAAGGAAAAGAAAATTTTCAGGAGGGGCTGTAGAGGGCGAGGGAGCCGACTCCGCAGTCAATTCCGGTATAAAGAAAGACAAAAGAGAATAAATGTTAAATCTAACTCTGAGAGTTTAGTGAAAATTTATAATTTGTCTTGATATATCTTAAATCCATCAGAAATTGGCCTATTACAAAAAGGTCTTAATTTTTGTCCGGATAGTAGCACTAATCAATTTACCTTATTTAAAGATATCCATAAATTTATCAGAAAGTTAACTCTCCGTCGTTATTTTGCCAAGCAAAATGACAATATATCTTCCAAACAAAAAGACAATACATTTCCTGAGTCTGAAATTATATATGTATGGTCTGAATGCCCTCAAATTGATATCCCTGATCATACACCTTTAATGAAACCTAAGTCTAAATTTTACCCTACGTCGTCCCAGGGAAATCACATTAGTGTGTTCCTCGATTTAGTTCGGAATGACTTGAGAAGTTTAAAACTGAAATTACCCCATCATACTAATCTCTCTCTAAATGAAAAAAAAATGTGCTTAAAAAGCTCTCAATGAATAATGATCTCGTTATTCGGGGAGCAGATAAAGGTGGAGCGGTCGAACTCCTTGATTTTAGCGATTATAACAAGGAAGCCCTCAGAATTTTGGGGGACTAATTTTACTATGAGGAAGTAACTGAATAAGCTCATATCCAACTTAAAAATACATTTGAATTATTCCTATAAAGAGCATTGGAAGAAAAGATTATTCAAAAAGAAGAAAACCCATTTTTATAGATCAATGTCCCACTTATACCGCACTTCTATTACTTACCAAAGGTCCACAAAAGTGATATTAATCCACCTGGACGACCTATTATCTCAGGGGTAGAATCTACATTGTCTAATTTATCACATTTTGTGGATTTGTATTTGCAACCCATAGTCTGTGAGCTACCTACTTACCTTCGCGATTCTGATACAGTACTTAGGGACCTTGTTGGGTATAAGTGGAGTTCAGAATATTTATTTTTTACGTAAGACGTCTCCTCATTATATTCCAATATTTTACATGAATTGGGGTTGGATGCTGTAACGTTTTATTTGGACAAGGATCCGTCTTTTTCTACACCTTTTAAAAGTTTTTTATTGGATAGTCTTGAACTAATACTGAAGAATAATTATTTCCAATACGATTCCGCTATGGGGGGACCCGTTTTTGCACCCATTTTACTCCAATTTGTTCATAGGGCCCACTTTGAAAGTCCTTCATTTTTATTGATTCTAACCCTTTCTCTATCTCACATTTTATATTTAAGAGGTAAAACGAATGACCTTTAATTTTATTTGGCAAGGTACATCAGAAAGAGCTGAGGAGTTCGTTAATTTTTAAATACAAATCAATGGGTATTAATTTTAACTGTAACTTTTAATCCTACTGAAATTATATTCTTAGATTTATGTTTGTTTGTCCATAATTCTGTTGTTCAGTCTAAAACTTCTTTTAAAGTATGCGACTCTAAGGCCTCGTTCACACGGCTTATTTCAGAACGTATTTATAACGAATTTCCGATGTAAATACGTTTCTGAAATCAGTTGAAAATCTGTTGCAAATACGTGCCACTAAGGTGTGCACGTATTTTGTAACTGATTTCCCGACGGATTCAACCATCTACATGTAACGCGAGGAGTGGATCCGCAGGGTCCAACGCAAGCGATGATAGCTAAGCCACAGCCAGTGGAACGGAGTCCTAAAGTAGCCCCCGTTTTTCACCAGAGCCCAGCCGCAAAGGTCGGGATGGTTCTTGCTTGCGGCGAGATGCCTACCATCGTTAACCCCCTGACGTGAACTGCTTGCGATGGCGGGGCCGGGGTACAGCGTGGTGCAAAATCGATTCCGGAGGCGTAGTCGGGACAGGCAGAAGGTCAGGGGCAGCTGCGGCAGAGGTTCGTGGTTTCCCCCCCCAGAAAAAAGGCTGCAGACTGTCAGGGCAGGCGGCAAATAACAGGCAAGGTCAGGAAACGTAAGCAGGCGACTGGTACAGAACGGGAAATCAAGACTGAACTCAACACACCTCTAAACGCTCAAAAACACGACCAACAGCCTTGGCAGCGAGTGCTAGGAATGTCACCATATATAGGACCAGCGGCCGTGATAATTAACCAATTAAAGCGCGCTGGGCCCTTTAAATCCAGACCAAGCCGTCGCCGCAAGCGCCTTAAGCCAGGATTATGCCGCGCGGCTGGACCGAGGCTGAGACAGGAAGCGTGGGACTGGAAGTACGGGTTTCCAGCCCTATGGCAGAAGGGACCACGCTGCGGGGCATCCGCAGCACCGTGCCGACCCCGTGCGCACCGGGACGGCCGCTGGCGACTGCGGCGCCGCGCGCCGGACTGTACCCCCCCTCCCCATACTCTCCCCCCTCTTCCGTTTTGAAAATTAGCGAGGAGATCATGGGACAAATTGGTCTCAGTTTTCCATGAACCTTCTCCAGACCGGAAGCCCTTCACTCCATCAATAAGGAAGAACCGCTTCCCAACACGAATTCGCTGCCAGCCACACTCCAGACCTCAAAGAAGTTATCAGTGCAAGCAACAGGAGAAGGCGAGACAGGACCCTGGGAGAAGCGAGTCAGCACCCCCGGCTTGAGGAGGACAACGTGAAACGCGTTCGGGATAAACGTAGAGTCGGGGCAGTCGAAGCATATAGGAGACGGGTTTCACCTGGCTGGAGCCCACAAAAGGACCCAGGTAATTGGGCCCCAACTTGTAACTGGGCACCGTAAACGGACGTACTTAGCATATAACCAAAGCCCTATCGCCTGGCTCAAATACGGGCGTGGGGGCCTACGGTACCATGTCCCAGCCTAACGCTTGGATGCGGGCAGAAGCTCGTACAGGGCCTGTCGTGGTGATGCTGCCAGAGAGCCTTGATGTCCCTACTTGGGCATTCCACGGCAGGAACAAGAGATGAGGTAGCAGAGGAGAGGTGGCCGGGATGTAACCCAAAAGACAACAAAAAAGGGAGGCCCCCGCGGATTCAGACTCTAAAGAGTTAATAAGAAAACTCTGCCCAGGGAAGAAGATCAGACCAGTTATCCTGACGACGTACACAAAGTGGCCGCAAGTAGGTGCCCAACACCTGGTTAACCCCTGCTCTACCTGCCCGTTAGGTTTTGAAGAGGTGGTAATGCAGATGAAAAATCCAACTGAAACTGCAACTGACAGCACAGAGAACCGCCAAATTTAAGCGACAAACTGGACTCCTCTGTCGGAAGTACAACAATATGCAACGGGAGACCGTGCAGGCGGAAAATATGTTTGGAAAAAATGTTGACTCCAGCTTGTGGGGGCAGAGTGTACCCAGGCAGTTGGATAAAGTGAGCCATATCGAGAAGCGATCGGTCACACACCCATATTGACCGTGTATTTCCCAGAAGAAGGTGGAAGATCTGTGACAAAGACCATGGCGAACAGGCCAGGGGTTTTTATCCGGCACAGAAGAGGCTGAAGAAGGCCCGCGGCTTGAGTGCGAGGAACCTTATTTTCGGGCACAGGAGAGCAGGCCACACAAGTCCCTGACGTCTGAGCAAGAGTGGGCCACCAGTATAGGGGGACAGCTGAAAGAGACCTTATGGATTCCTGGATGCCCAGCTGTTCGGGAAGATGTCCCCATCTTCAGGATTCTAAGGAAGCCGCAAAGCCGGCGCACATACGTCATCCCAGGGGCACACGTGAAGATCCACTGGGCAGCCGGACGAGGCGTTCAGGAGTGGACAATGTGCTGTGGGGAGGAAATCAGAGACCCACCGTATCAGAGGCGCGAGATAGGGCGTCAGCTTTGACGTTCTATCCCGGCTGCCGATAGAGTAGCAGGAAGTCAAAACCTGGCTGAAGAAAAAGGGACATCAAGCCTGCCGGGGATTCAGGCGTTGAGCCCGACTGAATGATATTCAGGAGTTTTTTATGGTCGGTGAAAATATCAATAGGGTGACGAGCCCCCTCCAGCAGTGACGCCACCTTCTAGGGCCAGCTTATGGCCCGTAATTCGCGGATCGCCCTATGGTATAAATTCTTCTCCGGGCCGGAGAGAAAGTTTTGGAGAAGAATCCGCTACCGTATGCAGTTTACCTAGGCAGGACCTCTGCAGGAGGACAGGCTCAACCGGGCACCACACCTAGGAGCATCCCACTTCCAGAAAAAAGGGTCGGTTCGGGTCCGGGCGAGACAGAACCGGAGCAGAACGAACGCCGGATTTGAACGGCTGAAGCTTCTATGAGCTTCCCGGGTCCGGGGGGCCAGACTTGGATTTGGCGTTTTTCTTGGTTAGAGCCACCAGAGGAGCCACAAGCGTAATAGAAAAGTGGATAAATGTCTATAATAATTGGCAATCCTAGAACGTTGAATGGCCCAAAGGCCACCGTTGTGGCCACTGCAACACTGCGGAGAGTTTTTGAGGGAACCATCCGGAGGCCCTTATCAAGAGACGATTACCCCTAAAAAGGGCAGGCAGGTACTTCAAAGAGACACTTCTCTGGTTTTGGCAAAAAGCAGATGGTACTGAGTCGCCTGAGGACCTGGCGAAGTGGTGGCGATAAGTTACGAGATCCGGGAGAAAAGTTATGATATCGTCCAAGTAGACAATAACACAGCCTTGTATAGTAGGTCCCGAAGATCTCATTGACGAAGCTTTGGAAACAGCAGGGAGCTTGCAGAGACCCGAAAGGCATAACCAATACTCGAAGTGGCCATCCCGCGTATTAAACGCTGTTTTTCCACAACGTCGCCTTCTCTAATACGGATAAAATTATAAGCATACCAAGCGAAGATCCAGCTTGGAGAATATTTTTCGTGCCACGCAGGCGGTCGCGAGAGTACCGATATCAAGGGCAGAGGGTATCGATTCTTTATGTGAATTTTAATTAAGCCCCGATAGTTCGATGCCCTGAGGACCCATCCTTTTTTCTCCACGAAGAAGAAGCCGGCCTCCTGCCGGAGACGAGACTTCCGGATAAACCCTTTGCGGAGGTTCTCCTTGATGTATTCAACATCGCCATAGTCTCCGGGACGGAGATTGATAAACCCGGCCACTGGGAGAGTACAGCCAGGTTGCAGGGTCAATGGACAGTCGTAAGGCCGGTGAGGAGGAGAGTTTCGGCCTGCCTCTCCGAAAAAACATTCTGCCAGTCCCAATATGGCGTAGGTAGACCTGAAAGGAGGCTTGGCAGACTTCAGGGAAGCGACCTAAGGAGCGAGTTTGAGGGTACAGACAGGCAACGTGAGTGAACAGGAACGCGGAACCCCAACGCATGACTACATCACCTAGTGCTCCAATGCCAAGGTACGGAGTTATTGTCCCTGGCACCAAGGAAGGCCCAGAAAATTTCAGAGGATGACCGAGGCAGGCAAGAAGTGGCAAAGTTTTTCCCCTTGTGAAGGGCCCCAAACTGCAGGAAGAGGGGAGCCATTGTAAGGAAACGGATGGCGCCTTAAGGGCAAGTTCGCCACTGACCGAGAGACACAATATGGGTTTTCTGCAACGGAGTCACCGGGAGTAATCTAAAACCTGGTCACACTTCGTTGGCTTATTAAATTTCCCTGCCGATTCCAGAATCAATAAGTCGTGGCCTGAAAGGTGCGTCCGAGAAGCACCATGTATAAGGGCAAGGTCAGAAAGAAGACGGGGAGAGGCCGTTCTGACCACCTAGGGTTGCCTCTCCTACGAGCCCTAGTGTGCGGAAGTTTCCCGGGCGCACCGGACATCCACCAATGACGTGGAACCAGAAAAAAGAAAAAAAAAAACCGCCACAAAGAAACACAGCTGCTTCCTGGCGACCGCTGTGAACGTTCCACCGGGACCAGGTGGCATCATCTCGAGCTGCATAGGTTCTTCTTCAGATACAAAATCGGAGGAGGGAAGATGTGACCGCTGGATACGTGGGAGCCAAGCGGGGAACGTGCGTGGACGGAACGGTTTCCCGTTGTAGGCGGAGCTACCTGTTGCCTTTCGGGCGAAGCGAAATATCCACTCGGGTGCCAAATGGATAGTTCATCCAGGCAGCTGTAGATCCCCCCGAGCGCGAGCTCGTCCTTGAATCGCCCCGGAGGCCTTGCCAAAATGTCGCCACCACGCTTCGTTTGTTCCAGTCCCGAAGCTCCGAAGCGAGAGTGCGAAACTGCACGAATACTGAGCGATCAGTGGTGTCGCCCTGACGAATCCGAAGCAGCGCGGGCGGCAGCCGAGGAGTATGGTGGCGCCTGGTTCCTCAAAAGACGGTGCGAAAACCCCCGGAGGAAGGTTTGAAGTCCGCTGTCAGAGGATCCTCCCCTCGATCCCATAGTGCGAGCCCCAAGCCTAGGCTTCTCCCAGACAAGAGCTGATTATGAAGGCCACATTGGCTCGCTCTGTAAGGAAAATTGGCGCCCATCTCTCGAGTGGATGGAGCACTGGCTGATGAATCCCCTGCACTTCTTGGGGTCTCCATCGCTAGCGGAGCGGGGATTGGCAGATGCCAAGAGGTCCCGAAGCGAAGTCAGTAGAGCAATGGATGCCGGAGCAACGGATGCAGGTGCAGAGGTGGCAGCCGGTGGAGGCGACGATTCGCCAGGTTCTCTGCATCATGAGCCGCAAGCTGGTCGATGCGTGACTCTGCTGGCGACAGCTGTCGTGTTGTCCCGGAGATCAGGCAGAGGTACCCTGGCGGAATCCATGGCCAGTCTGTACTGTAACGCGGGAGTGGATCCGCTGGGCCAACGCAAGCGATGATAGCTAAGCCACGGCCATGGGAACGGAGTACTAAGTAGCCGCCCCCGGTTTTCACCAGAGCCCGCCGCCAAGACGGGATGGTCTTGCTGCTGCGTGAGAGCAACCAAGGTCGTTACCCCTGACGTGACTTTTGCTTGCGATGCGGCCCGGGGGTAGAGCGTGGTGCTAAATCGAAATCCGGAGGCGTAGTCCGGGGACAGCAAAGGTCAGGCAGGGCGGCAGAGGGATCGTGGTCAGAGGCAGGCAGAACGGTCCAGGGCAAGCGGCAAACAGGCAAGGTCAGGCAAACGTAAGCAGGGCGGACTGGTACACGGGAAATCAAGACTGGAACTCAACACCTCTAAACGATCCAAAAACACACCAACACTGCAGCGAGTGCTAGGAGATGTCCTACCAAATATAGGACCAGCGGTCCGACCAATTAAGCAAGTTAAAGGCGCGCTGGCCCTTTAAATTCCTTGACGCAGCCCGTCGCCGCGCCATAGCGCCTTAAGCAGGATTAGCGCGCGGCCGGCTGTCAGACTGGAGACAGGAGCGGGGACTGGTAAGTACGGGGTTTCCAAGCCCTAGGGCAAGAAGGACCACGGCTTGCGGGCAGCCGCAGCACCCGTGCCGGACCCCGTGCGCACCGGGGTACGGCCGCGGCCGACAGCGGCGCCGCGCGCCGTGACACTACAATCATTGTAGGGGTGAATCCCGTCCGTAAATAATTGACAGTGGAATTGTTTTTTTTCCGCCGATTGCCGTCGTCAATCCGCGGTGGCCAATCCGAACGGACCCTAATGCGTCGTGTGAACGACGAGCCGTATTCTATTGAAATCAATAGAAAATAAGGCTGTGACTTATTTCGTACGGATTGCCGACGGATTGACGATCGTCAATCGTCGGCAAATACGCGGCGAAATAACCGTGTGAACGATGCCTAACATTATCTACATTTTTAAGTTCCGACCATCGTAACTGGCTGCAAAATATTCCAGTCGGGCAGTTTAGGCGGGTGAGGGAAAAACATGCACCTCTGAAAAGATTTGAAATCCAAGCTAGTCATCTTACCTCTAAATTTGTTGAAAAGGATTTTCCCTCTGAACTAATATCAAGTGCAAAAAGAAGAGCTATACCCACAAAATAAATATTTTATATTTGATCCCCCTAAAAAATAAAAAAATTACGGATCATCAATTTTCTTTACACACACTTCAATTCTCACACAATGAAATTTATCCCATGTTTTAACAAAAAAATTGGAATGTTATAATTATTGGACCCCGTAGGGCTAAAAACAATCATAAACAAATCTTGTTTGCCCCTTCAAGATTGAGACACTACAGTAAGTTTAATTCCTGAGAAAGTCCAAGATTACCTTACAACGCCGGGACAGGTCCTGTAATTGCCGACATGTAAATGTTATAATACAATAGTGGTATGAAGACTCTTTTCAGTCACATCCACTAAAGAAACATTTAAAATTAAGAAAAAATTTATCATGTAAAATACATGTTATTTTTTAATCACCTGTCAGTGTGGTACCCAATAACGGGAAAAAACTAAAAACCCTTAAAAAAAGGCTAAAAAATCACAGGTACAATATTAATCATGATAAAATTGTTCATAGCCTTCCTAGCTTTTTTCCAACTGCCCCCCTGGTGAGATACCCATTTTTCCCTTTCAGCCCTTTGAACGATTCCGATTTCTGTTTAAAATAGATAAAAAAGTCTTTCAAAAAGAAAAAATTTCTGGATCTATAAACTGGATACACTGGTACCCCAATGGGTTAAATGAGTTACAAGAAATTTTTTTTTGAATTTATTAAAGGTTTCCCCCTTTTTGTAATTAAAAAAATATGATCTTTCTTTTTTAATTTGGTGTAGCGATTTGTTTTAAACTTGTTATCAAGTATGGTTTTATATTATTCACAGATGTATTTATTCTCTTCTTTTTATGCAAATGGAGATGCTTTTTATAAGGTTACATATTGTTACATTGTACTAGGTTTGTTGCCAAGTGTTTAAAATTTTTTTTTTTTTGAATTTCGGCTGCGGACCTCTTTCCTGCTTTTCGGCTTTCTTTAAACTGAACATGTGCGGAATAGTTTTATGACCTGAGGAAATGAGCCCCTATTTTTTCCCCAAACGTGTTTTCTTATTCTTTTTTTAAATAAATTTTTACACTGTTAATGTGGTGTATGCCCCAAGTGTCATTTTTATTTATCAGCCCACCACGTGCTTAGTTTTTTAATCCTTTTGGCCCATGTGATGAGGTTATGTGAGGGGCCCTTGATGAACGGTTATGTGATGGGCCCCGGAGGGGCGGTATATGTGAGGCCCATGTGATGGGGGTATTAGGGGGGGGCCCCGTGATGAGCGGTTATTTGACGGCCATGTGATGAGCGGTTATGTGCGGCCCCATGTGATGAGGTTATTTGTGGGCCCATGTGATGGCGGTATATGTGAGGGCCCCATGTGGGGACCCGGGTATATGTGAGGGGCCCTGTGAGAGTGTTATATGTGAGGGCCCCTGGGGATGAGGGATATGGGACGGCCCATGTGATGACCCCGGTATATGTAAACGGCCTTTGTGTGAGCGGTTTAATGGGGAGGCCCTGTGAGAGTTTTTTAAAAGTGAGGGCCCCCATGGATGGGGGGGTATATGTGCGGCCCATGTGATGACGTTTTATATGAGGGCCCCATTGATGAGTGTTTATGTGAGGGCCCATGTGATGAGCCGGTATATGTGAGGGCCCCATTTTTGGATGAGCGGTATATGTGACGGCCCATGTGATGAGTGTTATATGTGACGGCCCATGTGATGAGCGGTATATGTGATGGCCCATGTGATCGCCGGTATATGTGACGGTCCATGTGATGAGCGGTATATGTGAGGGCCCATGTGATGAGTGTTATATGTGACGGTTCATGTGATCAGCTTTATTTATGCCCAGTAAATGTGGAGTTTTAATATGGGCAGCCCATGTAATGATGAGTTTTTATGTGAGGGGCACATATAGGGTGTTATATGTGGGTTTTTTGGGAAAAGGGGTTTTCCCCCCCACATCTTGAACTTTCCCTCATTGCTTAACGTTACAGCCACAAACTTGAATGTATTTTATTGATATTTTTTGTGACAAAGTCACAAGTATTTGTGAAGTGTAAAGAAAATAAGTGCATTATCAAATGTCTTCAAATTAAAAAATTGAAAAGTGTATTCAGCCCCCCGGGGTCGACTTTGTAGGGGAAACCCCTATCTGGGAAAGTATTTAGCCCCGGAGTCAGTACTTTGTAGGACACCCTTTTCTGGGAATGTATTTTAGCCCTGGGGTCCCGTACTTTGTAGGGCCCCCCTGTCTGCCAAAGTATTAGCCCCAAATCAGTACCTTTTTTAGGACCCTCTTATTGCAATTATTCAGCCCGGGGGTCCCGTTTCTTTGTAGGTTTCCTTATCTTCAATGTATTCAGCCCTGGAGGGCAGTACTTTGTAGGACACCTCTATCTGCAAAGTAATCAGCCCCCGGAGTCAAATTTTTTTTTTGTAGGACACCCCTTTTTCTGCCCAAGTTTTTTCAGGCCCCGGGGTCAGTACTTTGTAGGACACCTCTATTGCAATGTATTTAAACCCCCGAGTCAGTAATTTTTGGGGGACACCTCTATCTGCAAGTAAA